>OMLB01064149.1:21616-52658 GCA_900302555.1 Myripristis jacobus | reverse complement strand
TATATATATCCTACTGTTGCTGTAGATGATCTGCTCGTGTGCTCTCACTTCATGTGCAAGCAGATCTGTTGCCTCTGTGGAAAAGCGTTCCTTCTTACCTGGCACCACGGTGCAAGTCCACCACGGTGCAACCTCATCTAGCTTTTAAAGGGAATGTGAGATGGCACTCTGATTGGTTTACTGCATGTTACACCCAAAACACACCCATGATTAATTAAGAGACTAAGTACAACCCTTTTGCGCCTGGCACAGTGATCCTTTTTCCACCGTTAAAGAAGCCAAAGAGGACTTGAACACACCCTAAATGCTCTTGCGCCATGCTCATAGTCCAAACAGACTCCAAACAGAGTTCAGGTGTCTGAGTAAGGTGTTGAGCCACCACAAACTGTGAGAACAGCTCAGAACACTTCTTTGGCAAAGACTGTCCAAGACTGTAGAACTCTGTTGGAGGGACGGAGCGCTGTTCTTCCAAAAGATATTCCCTTATCTGGTGTTTTGATGGTGATGGTGGTGGAGAGTGCTGTCCAAATCTCCCACAGGTGTTCAGTTGGGTGGAGATCTAGTGACTGTGAAGGCCATAACATATGATTTTCATATGATTTATATCCTTTTACATCATATCATTTTCATACTCATCACACCATTCAGTGAGGTGTTGTCATCCTGGATGAGACCACTCCACTATGTTTCTCCACTTGTTTATTCAGGTTTTGCCTTTAATTTTCCACCTGTCTGTATATTCACTTTATTTACAAAGCAGCTCTGAAGTCTTTGTTTGCTTGTGTATTTGGCTTCACTTTCTCCAGCAGTGACACCAGCATTGTTTTTTGTTTTTTTTTAAATTTTGTCTCCATTGTGTCTCCTAAGGCTTCCAGTTCATCATGCACCCAGCACTCATGTTTGCGCAGGATGTGAAGACTCTGTACCATGACATCCTGTCAGAGAGAAGGGATGTGGTCAATCTAAAGATCCAGGTGCTGAAAAACCTGCAGACGTACCTACAGGAGGAGGACTGTCGAATGCAGGAGGCCGACCGTGAATGTGAGTTCAACACATCCATCTCATATTTTATCAGTCATCTGCCTTTGACTGTATGTTTACCAGCATTTATCTACACTGAGTATGTCAGTAACACAGATCATCTTCAAACTGTTGTTTGCTTTTGTTTGTCCAGGGAAGAAGGTGTCCAAGCAGGAGGATCTGAAGGAGATGGGCGACATCTCATCAGGCATGAGCAGCTCCATCATGCAGCTTTACCTGAAGCAGGTGCTGGATTCCTTTCTCCACACGCAGTCCAGCGTTAGGCACTACGCCCTGAATGTCATTGTCCTGACACTCAGCCAGGGCCTCATTCATCCTGTACAGGTATGTTCTCACTCCAGCATAATGAGAAGAGGATCACCCTTTGTTAACAAAGAGGGTTTGTTGTCAACAGCAACTATCGACTTTCTCTATTATCTGGCCTGCATCACATACTTGGCAATGCTATTTCATTTGTAATCTTAATCCCTACCCCAAAACGTAGAGTTACTCTCGGTTTCTCACATCAGTCTAGAACATCAATGCAGTTTGTGATGAAAATTAAGAACTAAGTTAAGAGCATTTTATGGATGGGGAACACATTTTTTCCCAGTGTGTGCCCTACCTGATTGCCGTGGGAACGGACCCTGAGCCCACCATGAGGAACAAGGCTGATCAGCAGCTGGTGGAGATCGACAAGAAATACACAGGCTTCATCCATGTGAGTGGCTGTGCTGGCTGATTTATGATCACCAGATCAACGACCGCTGTTGTGTCAGTGACCCTGTCCTCCCTCTGGAGGGGGCAAGTGAAAAGAGAATTTCCCTGTGGAGATCAATGAAGTATCACATTATTCTAATTTTTTGTTTTTAATATAATTATTACGGTTATCATCCAAGGTATGTTAAAAGTTGTCATATAGGACGTGTTGTTTTCTGTGTGAATTGACAGATGAAGGCTGTAGCAGGGATGAAGATGTCCTACCAGGTGCAGCAGGCCATCACTGGATCCAGAGACACGGTGATCCGAGGTTTCCGTCAGGATGAGACAAACTCGGCTCTGTGCTCTCACCTCTTCACCATGGTCCGAGGAAACAGGCAACATAGACGAGCTTTCCTGCTGTCCCTGCTCAACCTGTTTGATGACAGCTCTGTAAGTCCTCCTCTCCCCAACACATGGAGTCAATTCTGTTTTTACATGTTTTTCCACAGCCTTTGTACAGCACTCTTTTGTAATGAAGACTCGGCATGAACAGTTGCTTTAAATGGTGAATTTTTTTGTGCTTTGTCCCTCGCAGAAGACAGAGGTCAATATGCTTCTGTTCATAGCAGACAACATGGCCTGCTTCCCCTACCAGAGCCAGGAGGAGCCCCTGTTCATCATGCACCACATAGACATCACTCTGTCTGTGTCTGGGAGCAACCTGCTGCAGTCCTTCAAGGAGGTGAGAGACACTCTAATAGTTATTATTCTTACTTTGTTTTTATTTACATGTACTCGTATGTGTCTGTGGATGTGGATATATTTTAGGGCTTTGCACTATATCAATATTACATTGATATTGTTATATGAGACGAGATATCATCTGGGATTTTGGATAGCATAATATTGTGATATGGCATTAACTTACTTGTCTGTTGTAGCTGTTCTAATATTTGCCTTTACCCATTTAGCTATTATGTTGCCATTACTGAATTTTATCAAAACATTTATCAAAAATCTCATTGTGTAAATATTTAGTGAAAACACCAATAGTCATCCCTACAATATCGTCACAATATCAATATGATATTTGATTTTGTCCATACCGTCCAGCCCTAATGTATTTTGTATGTGTGCATAGATATTTTATATCAGAAATTTTACTAATTTACTATCTCTGCTATTTTCTGCTCTGTGTACATGTGAAAGAGAGTAAATGACTCTCATTGGGCCACCGTGTATAAATAAAGATTTAAAAATATTTTAAAAAATGATCAGAATTTGTTAAATTTTGCGTGGGCCCGCTTGCTGTTGGTTGCTTTTGTGCAGTTTTATGTCTATACTGAACAAAAATAGAAAGGCAACATGTAAGGTTTTGGTTTCATGAGTTAAAATGACATCCCTCATCGTTGCCCCACCAAAGTTTATTTCTTTCAAATCTTGTGCAGAATTTTTTTTCCATGCCTGCTCACTTCTTGCACCACAAATTGGTTTTAAGACAATGGTTTTCTTATATGAACAGTAACTCAAATAAACCATTGAAATTATTTCTTGTGTTAAATCAACAGTATAGTTGGTCTGTGTTTTCAGTGGTTTTGTTTTCTGTGCAGTCTTTGTTGAAAGAGCCAGTACAGCGGCAAAAGAAGAAAAAGCCGCCCAGGAAGAGAAAATACTGCTCTGAGGACGAGGACGAGGAGGATGAGCAGGACAGCAGCAGTTCGAGCAGCAGTGACGAGGACGATGAGATAATCCGAAGGCCAAAGAAATCCTCCAAGTCTCAGGATTCTGATTCTGACTCCGACATGGAAGACGTGGATAAAGTGATGGACCGTCTGCCTGAACACCCCGGCCCTCTGCTGGACTTTGCCAATGCTTCCCAGGGAGTCCTGCTGCTGCTGGTGCTGAAGCAGCATCTGAAGAATCTCTACGGTTTCTCAGACAGGTAGGCCACGCCTCAGGGAACATGACTCAGCCACACTTGTAAAATGTTACACAGACATTAGTGCTGAAAAGGTCATTCTGCAACAGTTTGTTAACAGTGCAGTTGTTCACACGCTGACCCGAACCTGTCTTTTCTTGTACTCCAGTAAAATCCAGAAGTATTCTCCGACGGAGTCAGCCAAGGTGTACGACAAGGCGGTGAACAGGAAATCTAACGTGCACTTCAACCCTCGGCAGACTCTGGATTTCCTGAACAGTGATCTAGCCAGCTCAGATCTCAGCTATGAAATCAAGAGGAATATTGTGAAGCAGTACTTAGATGTAAGCATTCATCACAGAACAAATCCAGTGCATGTCCTATCGCTGTCAAACAAATGATGTAAACTCCCCATGTGTAAAAACTGGCATAATAATCAGAATAATTTTTATTTGTAGAGCACAACCACATTTACAGTTTAAGTGCTTCACAATAATATGCAACATAAAACAAAGTGAAAATAACTATAAAATGTTAGGCCATAAGACCCAAACAAAGAACAATTGATAAGTAGTTCAAAAGGTACATTTTAATAGGAGATTTAAAAGAGTGAGCTTTGCAAACAAGCACAGCACTCTCCTCCCTGCATATAGAGTTCATTTTGTAATGGTGGCAAACAGTTAGGTAACTCACAAAAAGCAATGCAATGTTTTCATAGACCAGTGGATGAATAGCAAGTTAATTAGCAAGCACATTGAAATCTTGTCTGTCCCATGACACTGTCTGTGCTCGATTTGATGCCCAGTATGCCCAGTTTTTATGATGGTGGGCAGGGGAGCGGCAAAACACTGAAATAGACTAGAAACTGTCAGCGTGTTTAGAAATCATGTGGTATTGGGTCCCACATGAAAAAGCAACAGCGGTGCAGTAAATACGGGTTTTGTCAGATTAAAATCCAGAGTTGGTATGGTGCATTGCATTTTAGGTAAAACAAAACCCCCTATGCCTTTATGTGGTCAGCGCTGTGCTTTTTTTTCCCATCTTTGTGGTGTTTCTATGATGTATCTTCCCGTCTCGCCATGTTGTACAAGTGGGGTAAGCAGCACATGACCTGGGTGACTTCTAGCCCTGCCTACCCGCCAGCATGGCCCGTGCATTTGGTGTGCAAATCAAGTGCAGCCTCTCTGAGGGCAGGCAAACACAAATGCAGATAGATGCAGAAGGCAGAAATGAAGTCAAGAAAAACTTAATGGCAAAAATATAAGCAGCTAAAACAATTCAAACAACTGAAGTCAAACAAGTGACAAGTGAGAGGGAGGTGAAAGACTTTCTCATTGTCCAGGGCACTAGCAGTCGCAGCGCAGAGACACAATCTCATTAACTAGCAAAATCCAACATTGGGATCAACGTTGTGTTGACGAGATCAGCAGCAGAAGAAACATCTGTGCAGCACCAGGAGCTCACACCGACATGCAAAACAGAGAAAGAGAGTGAGAGCCTGGAGACTTTGCTGATTTATAAAGGCGTCCCTTGAAGTTGTCTAGGCTAGGGGTATTTCTGCTTTATTTGATCGTGGCAGTAGAGGGAGACAGGGAAAGCTGGGGAGACAGAGGGGATCACATCCAGCAAAGGACTCAGGCCAAACTCAAACCTGGGCTGCTGACTAAGCCTTGATTCATGGTACGTGCTCTACCAGGTAGGCTTCAGGGGCATACCCGGGCTAGGGGTGTTTCTAAGATGGCAGGACACTCTACAGCCATGATGCACTGCAACAGCAAGCCCTATGACCCATGCTGTCAAGTTAACAGCAGGGCTCGTAGCAGAGCTGGACATCTGGCTTTTCCGGGTGGTCCACCTTGTACAGTCTGACATCTTTGTCGGAAGCAGGAAGGGTAAAGAGTCTTTGATTTACGTAAAAAATACCAAGAAATCGTGTACTAAATGAATGTCCTGCTCACCTGTATCTCTTAGTTCAAGTTACTGATGGAGCACTTGGACCCTGATGAAGAGGATGAGGAGGGTGAAACAAGTGCTAATGCCAGAAACAAAGCCATCACTTCACTGTTGGGTGGCCCCAGCACCCGGAACCACAACCACCACCATCAAACCGCTCCAGAGGAGACAGATGATGAAGACAGCGATGATGATAAACCCCCTGCTGTAAGTATTGCACCGCTCCTTTGGCTGCGTAACGGGGGTTAACAGTTTGTAGGGATCGTCTACTTGTTGGGTGTGCTAAGACTTTGTTCCTCCTCTCCACAGCGGCGATTGAGGAAAGGTGGGGATTCCGCAGAGGCTTCAGGTCACATGAATAAAACAGTGGAGGCTATGGACGTCATCGCCATCTGCTGTCCCAAATACAAAGACCGACCACAGATTGCCAGGGTCATCCGAAAGACCAGCTCTGGCTACAGTATACACTGGATGGCCGGGTCTTACTCTGGGCCCTGGGCCGAGGCCAAGAAACGGGACGGTCGCAAACTGGTGCCTTGGGTGGACACTATCAAGGAGTCGGACATTATTTACAAGAAAATTGCCTTGACAAGTGGACACAAGCTCACCAACAGAGTGGCGCAGAATTTACGGGCATTATATGCTGCTAAGGAAGGGACTAAAAGTTAATTAAACCAAGTTTCTCAGACCCTTTGCAGCCAAACTCTAGAGGGATCCAATATTTTAGAAACAGAGAAGACAAAACCTCATTTGAACAAAAAAAATGTAAGGACCTAATAGAGGAGGACTATTGTGAACTCTGACCTGTGGTGAAAGCCACGGCATGTTTAAGTTAAACAGAAAAAAACACAAACGAGAAGGAAATGTTTGGGAAAAACATTGTGTGGGAGCTCCTTCGCTGTTGTGCAGCAACTTGGTTGTTTGATTTTTACTCCCACTGTATTATCATTTAACTAAAAACACATGTTTATATCTGAAAAATGTACAAAAATAGTGAATGTTGGAAATTAGTCTGTTGATGATGTTCTTAATAAAGTGTTCTTGGAGTTTAACCTAGTACCTGATGGATTTATTTAGCTTACCTGCGTTTCAGCAACTTGTACATGTTTTTTTTCCCTGTTACACTCCTTTTTTTGTTTTAACCACGCTGTGTAATGGAGTCTCTTTGATATAATTTATTATGTTAAAAGCAATGCAGTATCTGTGCCTATATGCAGGGGACGTTATATTGTTTTAAATATAGATTTTGATGTAAAAGTTCACCGAGCAAGAGAAAAAGGATCCCCAGCACCTCTGGTGAAACAAATACTGCAATAAAGTTTTTTTTACCTCTCTTTGTTACTCGTGTTGTTTGCACTTGTTTTTTTTTTATTTCCACCAGGTGGGAGGGGGCAACCAGTAAGGAGTGACAACCCGCTATGTTGGTTTATTACATTATATTTTCTATAGAAGCGGTTAATTTCCTTTTTGTTTATAGGTTCTGTTTCTAATTGATCTGTCTTAATCAGGTGGAAAAGTTCATGTGGGGAAAGAAAAGCTGACAGCTTTCCTAAATACAGGGATTATTCAACAGAAGCTCCAGCTAAACAGAAATCTCTGCTCTGCTTTTACAGCTCAAAAGGTAACTGATTAATACCACAGAGCAATGAGTATTTCTACATTTGAGGTGTTGAATGCTTTTAAGTGTTGTTTCTTTATACCAAAAATAATATAATTGAACAGTGAGCAAATGATACGTCCTCTTAGGAAACTTATCAGTACATGATGATATTTATAATAGATCGATAGATAGCAGCAGTGTGTTTCAGTTAGTCACTTCTACTGTGTGTGTGTGTGTGTGTGTGTGTGTGTGTAAAATCTCATTCGCTGATTTACCGGAAATACGTCATCCTTGACCTGTCACCTTTTGCTCAAGCGCATGAGGTTGGCGGGCAGCTAGCAGGCTGTGCTATGTTTTGTTTTGTTTTGTTTTTTAAATAATATCCGGGACTTGTGAGAAGACGGCCAACAAAGTTAACACTCACACGGAGTTATCTTAGTCGGGTAAAGTAAATATGCTTATTTCCAAACACTTAATTCACATTTATATTAGCATTAGCTAGCTAGCAGTTAGCCTACTCGGTGATAAGTAAGCAAGTGTGTTAGCAAGTCTCTGCAGACTACAGAGGTTTTGCTGCTAGCTTCATAGTAACTTCACTATAACACTAAGATAAAGAAATGTCCACCTTGTGATATGAAAGGATGAGGTTAACTACGTCTTTCGGTGCAGTAATGACAGCCACAGTGTCGAGGCTGGCGGTGTTCATGTTGGAGCTAACTTGGGTCGCTGTCCGCCACAGATAGCGGCGGTACCGAGCAGAGCCATGCCGTCCAGTGTGGGGGCCAGCAGCCCTGCCGCCGCCCTGGCCGAGGCGCTGGAGAGCTCCGGGCGGCTCATTGACCGACACCTGCAGGAGGACCGCTGCTTCCCCGACCTGTCCGAGCTGCTCGGTGTGCCCTCCCACAGTAAGTGACTGCACCAAAGTCTGCTCAGCTCACCGAGCAGCTGCGGTAAAGTCAGAAACATAGCGGACAGCTTGGCAATGAAGTGGCCTGTACGCATTTACCAACGAAATGCAAGGAAAATAGGGCAAAATATGCATCTGCTTCTGAACAGACTACAAGGGGTTGGCTGCTCTTCTATATCTATTATGGTCAGGCCATATTACCCAGACAGTGATTACAACACATTCATTGTGGTTGTAAATTGAATATGGCTTCTCTAAAGGGAAGGGGGTATTGTGAGCAGGCTGCAAGTGGTTGTACGTCTCTAACTTTTAGGTGTCGCTTTCCTTCTTTTACTGCCAAAATCTTTCCTGTTTTCTGTGGTGAAATCCTTACGCATGCATTTGTCATGTCTCAGCCAGATCTGCACTCTGGGATCTCTTGTCTCTTTGTATTAAAAAATTTCAGCTTGGCCAGGATTCAGACCAAAACAATCAATTTGATATGTCCTGTTAAGAAAACTGAGGCTTTTTTATTTAAGTTTGAAAACCGTGTCACGCTAACCCAGCTGTTCCTCCCGTCTGTTTTAGAGAGTCTGTGTTACATGTGAACGCAACACGCACGTTCCCTTGTCTTACATTGGCAGCCTGTCCTGCCTCTGTGCCCACTGTCCCCCAGCTGTCAGCCTTACCGGCCAGTAGTCCCACTGCCTTTTTTCTGTTGCTATCTTCCTTCTTCAGTGTTTTGCTTCTCCACTTTCCCCTGCATCTTTCAGTGTCCTGTATGAGTGACAGGGTCCACCCCTTCCCTCTTATCCTGGCTCTCACTGCGGCTTGGTGACTGGTCATCATCTGTGGGCCTGTAAAGCCCTTTGAGACTATAAGAGTGATGAATGATTATAAATAAACCTGAGCTTTGCTGTTTTTTAAAATATGATAGGCCATTTACCCATTTAATAGAATGCACGCATTCAGTCTGTTTATTTTGTTTGGTATGTCATTGGATCATAAATATATTGTTCATTTTGATCAGTGGGATTGCGTTAAGAGTTTTCACTTTTACGTCCAAATGTCCTGTATATTTCTGACTTTACTGCAGTCACAAAATGGACATCTCTGGGTACGGATGTATAACTCAGAGTTTTGTTGTCCCTTGTCTTTTCAGATATGCCGTCCTTGTCTGGCGTGTCGGACATGGACTACCCCCTGCAGGGGCCCGGGTTACTCAGTGTGCCAAACCTCCCAGAGCTCAGCGCGGTCCGCCGAGTGCCTCTGCCCCCTGAACTGGTGGAGCAGTTCAGTCGTATCCTTTTTCCAGCCAGGAAAAACTAATTTAATCCAGCTGGACCTAGAGATTTCCCCTGGATCTTCAATGAAAATAAAATATTGTTTTGTCGTGTTTGTTGCTAGGCTGTTTTTTGTTTGTTCAGCAGCAGGAAATGCCAAAGAGATTTGAGTGTCATTCTGCCTTAACCATTTCATAGATATGCAATGCAACTGCATGATGGGAGTTTTTCCTGAGATATGCCGAGCATGGCTTACCATTGACAATGACATCTTCATGTGGAATTATGAAGATGGGTGGGTACATTACAAATAAACAACTGAAAGCAATGGACTGTTTTTTAACTTAAACATTTTGGACTTTATTGATGGTCAACATATGGAGTTTTTGTTTTGTCTCTTTTGTATTCCCTGCAGAGGTGATGTCGCTTATTTTGATGGTCTCATTGAAACCATTCTCTCCGTTGGTCTGGTAAAACCCAAACAAGGTACCTGTGTGTGTGTAAAACACATTAATTCATGCAAGTTTTCTTTCTTTTCTTTGCATTGTTTTTATGCTTGTTTTCTTTCTTTCTCAGGGATTTTACAGCCACACATACACTACCTCTTAGTGCTGGCCACCTCTGTCGATGTTGTGATCCTTGGACTCAGTTTCCCCAAGGGCCAGGCTGGTGAGTCACACCTCAACCACAGCATCCGTGAGTTACTGTTAGCATCAGTAATTTGTGATTTTGTTTATGGTGCCAGGGAGTAATATTTTCCTGAAAGTTGTGGTTTCATATTTATTAAGTATACACAAAGAAGTGCCAGGTATTTATCAGGTATGAAAATCCAGTGACAGACAATGTGCATAGGATTTTTTAATGTGCAGTTTGGACACTTGAAAATACAAAGGGAATATATAGTATGGAATTGTCTTACTTTTTTCCTGACCCAAGATGAAGTGGTAGTCCAACAGTTTCATGAGCACTGATAGGAACTAGTGGTTGTAGACAGGCCAAGAGATTCGGACACACACTGCTGCCTGTTATGCAGCTGTAGAAATTTTTGAAAATTTTAGAGCTGCATTAAGCCATTTCTGACCACTAGAGGGCGTTGAGAGCTCAAACTCTGTTGGTAAACACAGAGTCAGTCCTGTGTCTGGGTTCATGGCAGCTTGGTTGCACAAAACCAAAGCTTAAGGCAAACCAGACATGCATTTCACCTCTGATTTGAAAATGTGATGATTTCAGCTGCAATGTAAACAGCTGCTTTGAATAATCCTTTTCTGTGGCTGCAGTACTGATTGCAGCAACAGAGGCGCTTTCATTGTGCCAGGATTGCAGTTAATCACTTTGGTTTTAAGTCTCCAACCTGTGAGATCTGGGGATCCTGATTCTCGGTGCTATTCATGCGTCCTACCTGAACTGTCTCTCTCTCTCTGTTGCTGTAGGTTTGAACGACAGCATGACTGGTGGGATGCAGCTGCTTCCAGACCCCCTTTTCTCGATACCCACAGACAACACCTACATGCTGGCCATCACCTCCACAGACCTTGGCCGCATCTTCATGGCAGGAAAGGATGGCTGCCTGTACGAAATAGCTTACCAGAGTGAGGCAGGCTGGTTTAGCCAGCGCTGCAGAAAGATCAACCACTCCAAAAGCACCCTGTCCTTCCTCGTCCCCTCCGTGCTCCAGTTCTCCTTCTCCGAAGACGGTAAGGACACTAGTAAGACTCAATTCCACGTGGAGCAGAAAGTGTCTGTGCTCTAGTTCAGCTTAACAAATGCAGATATTGTGTGCTTTGTGCTCTACAGATCCCATCGTGCAGATTGCTATCGACAATTCCCGCAACACCCTCTTCACACGTTCAGAGAAGGGAGTCCTGCAGGTATAACACTCTCTGGATTTCATGTCAATATTTCCAATATATGACAGTTTCTGACTAAGTGAGTAGTTCACGTGTATCGGAAACAAATTTTCACTACATGTGAATTTAGATAACTTAGTAAAATAATGAATGAATTGGCTGTTGAGCAGGTTGTTGTGTTTTTCAGGTGTATGACCTGGGTGCTGACGGGCAGGGTATGAGTCGTGTGGCGACCATGTCTCAGAACTCCATTGTGGCTGCCGCTGGAAACATCGCCAGGTATGTTTGGGCTTGTTGCACCTCAGACACTTCTTTCACCTGTCATTGTTTCTCTTTGTAGAAGACTAAACAAAGCGTTACCAGATTGTATGCACTGATTCCTTTAACAACACTTTTCCTTTTGCAGGACAATTGATCGCTCTGTCTTCAAGCCCATTGTTCAGATCTCTGTGATTGACAGATCAGAGTCCTCAGACTGCCACCTGCTGGCTGTCACTCATGCAGGTAATGATAACCACACAGAGATGACTTATTTTTGGATAACTTATTTTGTTCACAGTCTGTTTAGATCAACCCCCTATTATATTGCCTATTTTATGTCAATGCCAAAGTCGGCAACATGTAGCTTAATGTGAAGAATGTCCAGACGTGATGGATAATGAATGTAGCCACAGTGTCCATTTTTGCCTTTTTAATGTTGACTGAGCAGCAAAGTGACAATTCCACTGTCAAAAGCTTCAGATGTTGTTGTAAACCCAACATGCTGGCATGACAGGATGATTTTTGTTTGCATATTTGACGCTCTGCCTTCTTGTGAGCAAACCAGTCTGAAGTTATCCCTCACTGCAGACACTTTTCAGCCTCCACCTTCATCTCACTGCTTACATGCTAGACATCATTTTACTGTTGTTTGGCAGAATCCCAGCAGTACAGCATTTCTCTGTAGTTAACATGTACCTGTATGTTGTGTTGCTGTAGGTGTACGTCTTTACTTCAGCACCACACCTTTCGCCCCGCCACACCAGAAGCACATCACAGCACGACCCAGCCTGCTAGCTTTGATCCACGTCCGTCTGCCACCAGGGTTTTCTGCCTCCTCTAACCTGCAGAAGCCTGCAAAGGTCCACAAGGCCCTACACAGCAAAGGTAAAACTGTTTCTTGTGTCTGCTGGTTATGCTCTTTAATGTCATATTTGGATCTAATAGTAAGCGAATGTAACTGGTGCTGGTAGGGCCATGCTCAGCTCACTGAGTTACAGGAACACTGCTGGATGTTTTCCTAGCCTGAGGCAACAAGGCCTCTAATACAGTTTGTATTTAAATCTTGCAGGAGTTCTTCTGATGGCTGCGTCTGAGACTGAGGACAGCGACATCCTGTGGTGCATTAACCACGACTCGTTCCCCTTCAAGAAACCCCTGATGGAGGCTCAGGTAGGTGCAGAAGAAACATACACTGAAGGGGTCAAACAACATGCTTCTCTTTCTTCTGATATGATATCAAACTTCTGTGTTACATTGCAGATGATGTCTAATGTTGATGGACACTCTTGGACTCTCTGTGCCATTAATGAGGAGAGGCAAGACAGGATTACCACACCGTTAAACAAGGACCTGATCCCCATCACTGATTCGCCCGTGGTGGTCCAGCAACACAACATCCCTTCACAGAAGTTTGTCCTTCTCTCTGCGAAGGTGAAAGTCTCAGATGCTTTTCCACCTTAACCATGTGCACAATGCTTAATCTGTTGTGGCTTATCAAAACAATAATTTTGCACTTTTCTATATTAATTGTGAAGTCTTTCCCGTCCTGCAGGGTAGTCACATTTTCCATAAGTTGCGGCCCGTTGACCAGCTCCGTCACCTGCTGGTGAGCTGTACCGGAGGAGAGAGTGAAGAGATTGAACGCTTCTTTAAGCTGCACAGGGTGAGAATCCTAATTTACTTACTGTCTGATTACACACACACACACACACAAACATGCACATACACACTCTTGATGTGTCCTGTCCTTGAGTCTTGACTCTGTTCCCCTCAGGAGGAGCAGGCGTGTGCCACAGCCCTGATCCTGGCCTGCTCCAATGCTGCTTGTGACAGAGAGGTGTCACTGTGGGCCACCAGAGCCTTCTTCAGGTCAGATTGTGTCACGTTTACACCCCGTCTGATCCAAAAGCCATCTTACAGGCTTCAAATACACAAATACTCAGATAGTCTTTCTCAGTAGTGGCTTACGTGTTCAAAAGAATTTTTATAAGAAATGTTTAACCAGAGTGTTGCAACCGAATCCTCAAACCCTGAATGTTAAATATTTCAGTTCAGATAACATTCAGTGAGTGGGATTTTTGTGTTGGTAGTGTAGCCAAGCAGGTTATTCTTCATCAATACTTCATCACATTGTGAACTATCAGCCCTTAGATGCATAAATGAGTGGACCCCACACTCTCCTGTGAGTGGGTAAAAAATGACCTGTATTAGATTCAGTGTATTTTTCAACAATTTGATTATTTTTATCCTTTCTACGAAACTTTTATTAAATAAATATATCTGTTCTGAAATGATTTACAATTTAAAATATGGTTATTTCTGCAAGACAAGTGTATTTAACAAGCAGGTAACCAGTTTATTAACCACCACATCAAACCTAATTACGTGCGCACACTGCCATGTAAAAATCAAAAAAAAAAAAAAAAAAGTCTTACGCCAGTAGACACAGCATCTACCTCTCTCTTGCTGCTCTGTTCCAGGGTTGGCCCTCCATGGCACATGGTTCAACACCCCTGCAAGTCTATTCTGTCTACAAAACACCCACCCAACCTATGCAGCTAAATCTGCTACTATTGCTGACCAGCTAGCTCAGACACGTGGTGCTAGCTGGTGGTCTAGAAAGTTTGATTTGATTTAAAAATAAATAAATAAATACTTCTACAACCTGTGGTAATAAATGCTCAGTGTCATTCAGTTGTTATCAATATAGCATCACAAAAGAGTTCATGCAGTAAAAAAAATATATAATTGATAATATTGGTATAATACATAAAACAATGTGTAAAATAGTCTTAATAAGTGTTTACCCTACTGATATTTGAAGTGTGCTCAACACTAAACAGGCTTTGTACTTAGTAAGGATCAAATGTTCGCATAAGATTCCAATAGGAAATTGATATGGGTCATTTTTGACACACTTATGGAAACTTGAAGTAATACAAAACATCTATTTTCTAAAGAAGTCCAAAAAGCAAATAGAAATTTTGAATAGAAGGTTTTTGAGAAACACCTTAACACATGAAAAGACAATATTTTTATGGGAAAGTTACTGGAAGAAAAAAAAACCCCAACAGGGGTAATTTTTGACCAACTTATGCATCTAAGGGTTAATTAAAGGCAGTTTTTTATAACATTGTCTTCATCAGGTATGGAGGAGAAGCGCAGATGAGATTCCCCTCAGCGATCACGTCTCCTAGCAATGTCGGACCGATGATGAGCTCTCCAGCACCAGGTACATGATGAAACACCAAAGCACAGATTTCTGTTTAAAAAAAAAAATGAAATGACTGCAGTACAAGGAGTTGGCAACAGCATGAAAAGAACCTCCACATGATGAGTGGGCTTTGGAACGAAAACGGTTCATTTCTTTAAGAGGGAGGCAAAGTCAGAGGTTTGATGTCACAAGTTTAAAGGAGCTCTTCACACATAATACAAAAGAAAAGATATTTTACAACTTACCTGTACTGCAGTCTGTCCACCCAGATAGTTTTTGTGTGATTTAGTGAGGTTTCCAGTCTAAAGTAGATATTGGGGTGCTGTCTCCCAGCACCCCAACACCTGCTGTGGACAAGGACAAAATCAAATATCAAAATAGCCTAATGCCTCAATTTTAATATTGTGGGTTTGAGTGTTTGATAAACTGTCGATGATCAAGCAGGTTGAGGCAAATAACAAACTAATTACAGAAAACTGTATCCTTTTGCTGTTATCCTGCCTTTTGAACCAGGAAAAACACTTATGTTATATCATGGTATTACAATATCCAAAATCTCAAGTCTTATATCACAATATCGATATTGCCCAGCCCTACCACCTAGGCTCTTTGATAACACATTTTTCTGGAGTCAAACCTTGTGAACTTGAAATACAGGGTTGAAAATGTGGCTGACAACTAAATTTAGACATTTACTGGAAGCATTGTTACCATGTGATTTCAGTAAAGATAGTGATCACACACTGTGTGTATATGCACATGCGTCTCTTTGAAAGAAACACATGCATTAAGACGCAGAAAGACTCCAGTCGAGTCGCCTGGATCCTCTGGGTGGCCGTTCAGTAGCGTAAGGCTGACTTTGAGTGCATGTATCCTCGCTGTCAGCAAAGCCTTAGTCATTTAATCCACTACAGCAGACATACTGGAAATCCCACAAAACATTTTTCTTGTTTTTCTAACTTTTTAGCAACCCAAACAAACACAAAAAAGAAAACCCATTCAGGGGAAAAAATGTGAGAATGTTTTTGTCAGCTAATGGCATTCTTGGTCAGGGTCAGGCCTGTGACTCAGTGTTGGGCAGAAAGCTGCTGAGGGATCACTAATTCATCACTGGGTGTGTTTTTGGTCATGCTCTCCTCAGGTGTTATACCCCCAGCTTTGGCTTCGACCCTCACACCCATGCACCCTGTGTCCACCGCCATGCCTCCGATGGCAGCTGGCCCAGAGGTCGTCTTCTCAGGAAAACACAACGGCATCTGCATCTACTTCGCCCGCATCTTGGGGTCAGTCAAGTGTAAATCCTGCTATCACTGGACGTTTTCTGCCCTACAGCTGAAGTTAATGTTGGTGTGTGTGTGTGTGTGTGTGATGTTGCAGTGTTGAAGGATAATTCTTTCTCTTCTAATTTAATTGTAACAGAAACATCTGGGATGGGAGCCTTGCTGCTGAGAAGACCATCAGCAAAGGGAATCAGACTGTCAGTATTGTAAGTATCATGATGAGACTTTGCAGCCGTTTACAACAGTTTGATATTGATCACAATTTTTTATCAGAAAAATGATACTAAGAGTGATACTAAGAGTCAGTGCTGTAACGCCTGTCTCCTCAGTTCGAAAGCACCGTTGGCTCGCCTGTTCTGGAGGCTGTTCTCTTGGAGCTTCTGGGTCTGCAGGAGTTCCTGGATAAAAACTCCCAGTTCAGCCCTTCTTCTCTGGGTGCCGTCAGGTAACAGATCTTGGTCTCCCTGTTTTCTTGTGTTGATGCCCAGAATACTCAGTAGTATGTATACTTAACCTGCACAGGTCTGACTTGACAACTTGCCTTGATGACTTGAAAGGGTTCATGTGTTCATTCAGATTGTTACAGGCTCATAGCAGATGCTAAAACTAAAGCAAGCCCGTCGTATGAATGAACTGATTGAATATCTAAAAAAATGGAAATAAGCTTATATAGACTTTGTAGTGACCTTTAACAAGTATTCTTGCTTGTGATGCTCCCATGATGAACTCCATGCTTATTAAAATCATCCATGTTGATGAAATTGTGTGGAAGTAGAAAATCCTGGGTTTTCATGTAGTAAATACAACCAGAGGGAATAAGCGCACCGTCTCATATTTATGGTTCTAGCAGTATGATGTGATCTCACTGTTGCAGAGACTTGTCCTAGAGTTCGCTTGTATGACATTATTACCCGCCATTTCCAGTCTTGCATTTTGATTGGCTAAGAGGGACTCGGATGAATATCTCTTGATACTGGCATTTGCATTTGCATCTGCATTTCTGAAGGGTACATCTGTCACTCCACTTTGTTACTAAACTGATGTAAAGTGACAGTCGAGTCGAGTCGGCCTCAAAGTTGCTTGATCTTTGTGATCAAGAAAAATCACTCTTTGGTCCTCATTTGTTGTGTAGCAGTAAAACTATGTGGCAGTGATGTTCCTAAGCTGCATCAGTAAACATGCAAATTTATGTTAAGCAATAGACTAAATGATTTGTGTTACATTTTTTTCTTTATTTGCGGGATCATTTAGTGATACTAAAGGTATAGATGAGACAGTTCCAACAGAAGATCAGAGGAGAATAGATATCAACAGAAATTGAAGGGAACATTTGAGCTTATTGAAATTTTAATTTGTTTTAGCATGTTTTGGGGCTTTGTGTATGTTTACTTTATTGCTCAGCATGTCGGCATGTCCTACTGTCTGTCACATCATTTTCGGGCTGACCACTGTCAGGTGCAATCAAAATGTAAACACAGCGAGGTGACATTTGGATGATGAGGCTGTCTCTGAGCTTAGGACTACTGTGGTGACTGTAGCCATTATGAAGAATAGATAAATTTTGTCACTTGATTATATTTTTACTTGTCACAGTGTGCAATGTCCTGCAAAGATGAAGTTTGAAACTATGAAAATGGCTCATTATTAGAAGGTAGTGTTGTTTCCCTTCTCTGCTGAATAACATCTGTGCTACCCCCCGTTAGTTTCAGCTCCCCTGCCAACCTACAACAGAGGCTGCTGGGCTTTATGCGCCCGGATGGAGCCAGCACTCAGCAGGTCCAGCAGGAGCTTCAGAGGAAATATCACAGTGAGTGATGAGTGTGGTGCCCTTCTTTTCCTTAAGGGATTTGCTTTTGCAAAAGTGCTCTGAGGCTCAGTCACGTTATGAATCATATCCAGCATGAGCACAAAAGAACTTTGAAGCACGAACACACAAGTATCTTGTCACGTAAAATGTCAGACTGTTTTTTTTTTTTTCACTTTTTTCCCCTCTGTCTCTTTTTGTCTTCCTTGCTTCCATTTCTGCCTCCCCATGTGTCCAGCCAAGGCTCAGGTCTACGAGAAGGTGTCGCTGCAAGGCATCCAGCAGTTAGTGCATCGCTCCTGTCAGACCCTGGCCCTGTGGAAACTTCTCTGTGATCATCAGTTCAGCCTCATTATCTCTGAACTGCCAAAGGTACACAAACCTGCACAAACACATCCCTGCACCACTGGATACAGTCTCATACATCACCTTGTCTCCCTCTATGTAATTGTGTTTTTGTAACTGTTTTTAGCCAAAAGCTCAGTGTAGCATGTTTGAACAGTTGTTTCTGGAGTGCTTAATGCTCTCTCTGCCTTGTCTGTAAATTCACATGTTGTTTTTTTTTTGTTTTGTTTTGTTTTGTTTTGTTTTTTAATAGGAGTTTCAGGAGCAAATGAAGGGGGCAAGTTTTAAGGATGTAGTGATTCGGGGTAAGGAGCTGACTGGAGCACTCATCACAGCGCTCATCAACGTCTACATCAAAGACAACGCCTCTGTGGACGCCATTAGCAATCACCTGCGGGACATCTGTCCCCTGCTGTACAGTAGCGATGACAGCATCTGCTCCAAAGTATGTACACACAAACACACACACACACACAAAGAGTGCATTCAGTCTGAGTGCTCAGTTATTGTTGGTAAATCCAGAGTTCAGTCTGTTGCTGTTTGGATATTCAGAGCGTGAAAGTTGAACAGAGCAACTTGTAATAACAACAGTATACTTATCATGTTCACTGTATGAGGTTGACAACACCTAAAGAAGTTAAAAACAGGTTAATTTCAGGGCTATGGCTAGCTTACTAACTAGTGAGATTGCTTACTGCACAAGTAGGATTAATGGACATATTTATTCATAATTCACATACTTTTGTACAGATTTCTAATGTACTTATTTTTATATTTTTTATTTCTTTTTCTATTTCTTTTAATTTCACTTATGTGTATAATGTATTCTTCTCTTGAACTGTCTGATTCCTCGTCAGAGTGAATTTATGTATGCACCCAAAGCATGGCTGGCACTCATTCATTTCAAGGTTTCTTTTCTTGGGAGGTCTTATAATACTTCATGGTGAAATATCTATATTTAAGGCATTAAATAGAGTTATGTTAGTTATGTTAATGTTAGTGTTGATGATGGTTTTTAACGGTGTGAAAAATTTGCCTCTAGTTTTTGCATTAGTCCTTTACAGAAGAATTGCCCTGGTTGTGCAGAAACATACGTCACATTATTTTTTTAACCTTGACGATAATTTTTACTAATTTGATCAAGTCACCCGGATAAATTCATGTGCCTGAACTAAATCCTCTGTCTCCATCCCGTCGCAGGCTAATGAGCTTCTGCAGAGCTCCAGACAGATCCAGAACAAGTCAGATAAAGAGAGAACTCTGAGAGAGTCGCTGCTTCTGTACCAGCAGATCAGCCATCACACAGACCTGCCCCACGTCTGCTCGCAGTACAGGCAAGGTAGGACTACACGCTCCTCTCTACCTTTCTCACACTCTGTCTTTATTGCTCTCTTTCATTCTCCACACTCATCATCTCATCATGTACTTGGTATGTATACTAACCATGTTAAACTCTGTTAGTCCGTTTCTACGAGGGTGTCCTTGAGCTGTGCCTCACAGCAGCAGACAAGAAGGATCCACAGAGGCTGGGGCCACACTTCTACAAGAACGGAGAGCCGGAGGAGGACAGGGTGGGACAGCAGGCCTTCCAGGAAAGGTAATACAGGAAACGGTTTAAGAGTCAGTTGCATGATAAGGATAGGACACTGGACACATCAAGCTAATTTTAAAGAATTACTACTCTCATGTTGCCAGCTAAAAGCGGTCTGTGGACACACCACAAAGAACACAAGTGATGGTCAGCAGGCGTGCGTGTTCTGCACGAGCCTGACAGGAAGTCATTTTCCATGCCAGGAGGGGGCAGTAGTTGTTCAAAAAAGTAAACTGGAACCCTTAGGCTCACAGAATGCTAAAGACATGAACTAGTGTTAGTCCATCATTTTCACACCTTTCTGAATCTGTTTAAACAGCTTCATCACAACAAATCAAGAAAATGTCTGAGAAGTTGACATTGTCAGCCTTAAGACCTTTTGTTTGTGGAAGCTTCCTCTAGTTAGCTAGCTTGATATCTAGTCAGCACCAAAACATCACAACCAGATTTCTGTTAATCTCACACCCTGATTGGCTTAGGCTGAGCAGCCAGTCAGAAAGCTTTCTGTCACTGGCTGGTTAGCTGTTGACAAGGGCTGATGGTGCATGACACACAGCGCAGACTACAGGCAGTCATGGGCTACAGACAGCCAGTGACAGCCTGGAAGCTAACAGCCAGCTATCAGCTTGGTGTATTAGAGGCTTACTGTTTTCCCCTATCTCCATTCCAGACTTTCATGTTATAAGTGCATCACGGACACGATGCAGGAGCTGGTGAACCAGAGCAAAGCTGCTCCTCAGTCCCCAAGTGTCCCTAAGCAGCCTGGGCCTCCGGTCATGACCTCGGATCCTAACATGCTCAGTAATGAAGAAGCTACCGCCCATGTGAGTAACAACAGGACAGTTACTACGCATGTCTGGCTGGTGGGAATGATGAGTGTAAATGAAATGCTAAGGTGCTCCATTTTGTTGTCTGCGCCCTGGTAGTTTGAGCAGATGCTCGGTCTGGCCCAGAGGTCTCAGGACGAGCTCTTCCACATCGCCCTCTACAACTGGCTGATCCAGGCTGACCTCGCTGACAAACTGCTCGAGGTAAGACTGACCGTTCAAGTCTTATCCAATTGTGTGTGTGTGTGCATGAGTACTCTTTAAACTTAAATGTTTCTTCATGTGTACATATACAAGCACTTTTTAAGTGTGTGATTGATGGTGTTATTTGTTTCTGATAGTCTTCCTTTAACCTGTCCTCTGTGTCTGCGGTCCAGGTGAATTCTCCATACCTGGAGGAGCACCTAATGCACATGATCAAGCACGACCAGAGTAAGGTGCGCAATATGGACCTGTTATGGCGATACTACGAGAAGAGCCGCAGCTTTGGCAAGGCAGCTCAAGTCCTGGCACGCCTCGCTGAGATGCGCAGGTTTGACCACACACAAACAGCCTCCTAAATGCAATTATGGTTAAGAATTTCCAAGTATTTCCACTTCTCGTCATGCATGACTCATACATTTATGTTTTCTACCACGCCCTGGTTACCATTTCCATTTATTCCACATATTAGCCAGGGTGTCCACCTTGGACTCTTTCACTTGTTGTCTCTGTTGTTATAAGCATAGCACTCTGAACACTGAGTGCTGAGGGTTAAGAAATAATTAAAATGTTGAACAAAATAGCAGTTCCACAGACCCCACAGGTGGTCATTTGAGTGGGTCCCCAATTAAATTGTGTGTGTTTCTTGGGAGACTTTTCTCAGCCCTGGCTTAGAAAAGACTAATTTTTCAAACTGTAAGAAAATCTAAGCGTTTGGTGTTACCCAGCACAGCGAGTGTTGGTGCATAATTCTTTATGATGTCCAGTGTAGCTTTGCAAGTTGAAAAACGAAACAAATTTACTTGCCCTTTTCTCCCTGGTGACCGTGCAGCACTGAGATCTCCCTGAAGCAGCGTTTGGAGTACATCTCCAGAGCTATATTGTCTGCTAAGAGTTTATCCTGCACCTCGGCCCAGGGAGCTGATGGACAGTTCCTTCATGAGCTGGAGGAAAAGATGGAGGTACTGGACCGTGAACACACCACAGTCTAAGCATGATCCAGCTGTGAAATTCAACATTAACGCTTAATTAGTATCTTTGTTTGAAGTGGCCACTTGACAGTATTTATTTATTTATTTTTTATTTTTTATTTTTACTCCCTCCTCTTGTAGCTTCTGCGCATCCAAGTACAGATTCAGGAGACGCTGATCAGACAATACTCCCAGCATCCCTCAGTGAAGAACGCCATCTCCCAATTAGACTCTGAGCTCATGGACATCACCAAGGTAACGCAGAAAGCTAGGACACTGAGAATCAGCAATAAAGGTTTGAAAACATGACAATTAAAAGTACTCAATGTTTTTATTTTCCACATTGTTTGTGTCCCTGAGACTTAATTAACATGCTGAATGCATCTCCTGCCTCAAAAGACATTTGCAAAGCCTTATTCTGAAATATTATGACAGTTGCATCGTTAGCATCAGCTAATGTAATATGTTGCCCTTGTACTTAAGGCATGCTAAAAGAATATGATATAAAAACAGGTAACAGAAAATGTTTTTAAACAGTGTTTTATATTCTCATGTGTAGCTCTATGGGGAATTTGCTGATCATTTCAAGCTGTCTGAGTGCAAGCTGGCCATCATTCACTGTGCTGGACACTCTGACCCAATCCTAGTCCACTCCCTGTGGCAGGATATCATGGAAAAAGGTATGTAAAATATCGTATGCACCTTGGGCAGCCTTTGACAGAACTGTGTATGGTATCATTGCCAGGCTGTTATGTCGGTGATGAGTGTCATGTACCCGTCTTTCAGAGCTGGGAGACAGTGTCGCCATGAGTCCAGCAGATAGAATGAGGGCTCTCAGTTTAAAACTGGTGTCACTGGGAAAGATTTACGCTGGAACCCCAAGATACTTCCCCCTGGGTAAGCATCCACTCCGATTTGTAATTAAGTTCAGTTTTCCTCTCCTGAGTATTGGAGCTTTCCAGCCCATGATTTCCTATTTTGTTAACAGTAATATAATTAGACTTGCCTCTTGCATCATTTGACAGCATTTGTCTCTGTGGTGCATGTCTGTAGGGTCATACAGGTGTTGGTGTTGTTGGTAATTGCTTAATTATCCCCCAATTGTAATTGACCTGTTTGAACTTGCCTGCCTTGGGGAGACAAAGATGTATTGCATATAGAAACGTTATACATGCACAGAAGCAGTTAATGCTTAGAGAAAAACACATTTCCCCAGTAATGAACACACTGCTGAGCGTAAACTGCTAACAAATGTCTTTCTGCCCCGTTCTCCCAGAGTTCCTAGTTAAATTTCTGGAGCAGGAAGTGTGCCGATTGAACTGGGACGTGGGCTTTGTCACCTTCACCATGCAGGAGATAGGAGTGCAGTTGCCTCGTCTGCTGGAGGTCTATGACCAACTCTTCAAAACACGGGTACAAAATATCAGAATTTATAAACACACCATTTGAATTGTGTTAAAAGCTCTATACACTCCACTTATTATGAGTACAGGGTTCCCACATGTGTTAATTAATTCTTGGGACAAGTTGTCAAATATGGGATTTTGTGTCAGCCTCAACTGAAAAAGAAAAAAAAATCTGTTTGTTTAATTTTTGAGGAAAAAAGCAGTATGTTACATTTACACAGACCATGGAAACACTTTAACAATGCAAACATAACATTTTAGTCATGGAAAAGATGTAGGATTTTATATTCGACACCGTGGGAACCCTGTTACAATTATTAATATTAGTAGTAGATATTTTTTTAGCAGTAAGAAACAAACAAACAAAAAAAATGTGATCAATCCACCAACATGCCTCATCGTCTGCGATCTTTCCTTCAGGATCCGTGCTGGCAGCGTCTGAAGAAGCCTCTGCACCTGGTCGAGTGTATCCACATGCTTCTGTCTGGATACGTGGATGACCCCAGTAGAGTGCCAACCTACGACAGGTAATCACCATCTTACTTAGTCTGATCTGATCTGCTGGCCTGTGGTGGGTGACACGGTGGCCTACTGCTAAAACTATGGTGGAGGGATATGGACAAAATCAAATATCACAACAGTCAGTGGTAATGTGGATACGATGTCCATGCGGGCAGAGGCAAATAACAGCACAGCTAAGTCCATTAAGTTCAGAAAATTATATCCCTTTACTTGAATGCAGCCTTTAAAACCAGGAAAAGACAACACTTCATATCACAATATCCAGTATCATAAGAGATGTCCAGGCTCATATCACACTGTCCATACATCACCCAGCCCTGCCAAAAGGTTTCTGGTTCAGTTCTCGCAGCAGCCAATGTCGTCGTCCCTCAGCATCCACTGTCTCCTCTGTGTCCTTGGCTGGAAAACTCAGTCGAGGAGACTTGGTAAATTCAGTTTCTAGGCTCTGGAAACGTTATGGAAAATAGACTCAGAACAGTGTGCAAAGGTTTCCGTCACTATCAGGGTTTTCTTTTGAATGAGGTCCATTATAGTTGCTTTAAAAAGTCAGTGGGATGGGGCTTCAAATGTGTGTTTTGGAGATAGGCAAACCACACGGGGGGAGGTTGCCTGCACTGCCTGACTCATCTCAAAATAACTTCTTCTAATCGAAACATTAGTCAGGGACACAGAGCGGCTTCCTACCTGCAGTCACCTTGAAGCCGTGCAGTGACGTACACACTCACGTCTGTCTGACAGGCAGGTGTGTGGGCTATGCCTGAATTTTGAGTATATGTTCAGAGGTGATTGCTGGATTAGTGTGGTCATTAACTATTTATGACAAACTGGTTAACTTATAAAATTTAACGGTCACCATTTCTTTAAAAAAAAAAAAAAAGTGTCATTTTGTTTGGCAGCTTGCATATGAGGTATTTTGCACCTGAATGATTTGAGTACACTCACCACTAATGAACACACTAACAAAGGCTGCGGGTTTTCCTCATTGAATATGTTAAAAAGTTTGTATAATTAGCTTTTTTCCTTCGTAATATTGATAAATCACCATTATACACAGAGAATCTGAGCCAAACAAAACTGAGGAAACTGAGGCACCAGGAAAAAAAATCTGTCCTTCTGGGCTCTGGGGCTGTAATCTCATTTCTAAAATCCATCTTAGTGCGACTCAAACAACCAATCACCTTAAGGAGGCATTGCTGCCTCAGTCCAATCACAACATTTGATCACACACATACACTACTACTGTGCACGCTCGTTCCCCCTTCCCCCAAAAACTCTGCCAGGCCCACCATCGCTGCTTTAGCTCAGCTCCTTGTAGCTACAGAATGGCAGAGGAGGGAGCCGGCTCGACAGATCCCCCTGCCCTGTTCACTCAGCATCGGAGCCACGTACAGGAGGTGGGAGGGACTTGGAGGAGGTGCTGAATCTCAGCAGCTCAGGTGTTGTTGGAGCCACTCTGCAAACTAACCTACCCTTAGTTTAAGATGAGCCAAATCTCATTAATGCTTAGTGAAAGAGGGATACGTCACTCAGACATGAGAATTTTCATTTACTCAGCGTCGTGTCAGTGGCGTCGCCAGTGATGTTTGCATGTCCGTGGTGAGTTAGTGAACGCAGCTTCATGTCGGGCTTCTCAAAACAGCTGATGTGGTGTTGTCAAAAATGAGCGTATAAACCAAAACACAACACATTCAAAAATGAAGGCCTCAAGGGAAATTTGTTTTAAAGGCTCATGTTCGCTCCCTTTCAGGCGGCGCTTCACTAACGTGTGTCTCGACAACATCTGTGGTTACCTGGTGGAGCTGCAGTCGCTGAGCCCAAACTCTGCCCTTCAGCAGATCATCGGCAACTTCAAGACCCTGCAGGCCAAACTGGAGAAACTTCACTGACGTTACAGAGAGCCGTCATCAGCGGACAAGAAGCAGCAGAACATCTGAACCAGCACCGTCGGCCTTAATGAAACAGCGTATTGAAATATGTTTACTTGATCAACGAGCACGTTTTTCTTTTGCTTTGTTAGCCGTTGAGCGTGTTGTGTGACGGTGTGCCAGGTGCTTAAGAGACAACACGAATAGACTGCAGTCATGTTTGGTGATGTGAAGACTAGTTGAGACCCTGTTTTATAACTTATTTAATGTATGAATTTGCTGTAAGCCCGAACATTACACTGAGATACATTGTTGGACAGAAAGACACTTATTTGAATTGGGTATACTTCACATGTGTAAAAAATGAACGAGATGTTTGAGATACTTTTGTTCCGAAAAACATTCAGCTTATGTTCTCTAAAATCCAGATCAGTAATTATAACATATACTGAAAATGCACTTAATTGTACGGAGGATGATTGATCTGGGATATTTTGATCTGGAATCCATCTTGTGAATCTTTGGTAATTAATGTACTAATTGTAAGACTTTACAAAATTGCATTTTCATGATGGAAGCGATGTCATTGTACTTTTTCTACATATTTTCCAAATCTAAGCAGGGGAAAATTTGATTTTGCGATCATGTACATATATTGGCCATAGTACCGTTTCATCTGCCAAAGGTTTATAACTGGACCTCCAAATTGAACAGTACAGTTCTGAGATGTGAGCGAGTGCTTATGTGATTGTGAATGTTTTGAATGGACAAAACCTAAATCCATTTTATCCAGATGTTGTTTTCAGTGCTATACTAAACTTTGGCCTGCATTGAGAATGTTTTTCTTCTTTTTTTTTTCTAAAACATTTATACAGAGAAATAAAATGTTTTTGACATTGTTTATCCGCATGAAGTTGTATTGAAAACGCCACACTGTGCAACACTCCTTGCAATTGTGAAGCAAATAGCTTGTCTTGGCCCAGAGAGAGTTTGGGTTTAGCTTTACAAAGGGTCATTAGCAGGAAGCAGCACTGTAGTGTCAGGCTGATAATTAAGAGAGAGAGAGAGAGACTGCAGAGGGATTGAGAAAGTGAAAGACAAAGTGCCCTCTGTGTTGACATAATTACCTTTAATTGAAAGAAGCACTTGAGGTTGTTGAGGCTGATTGCAAACAGCAGTAATTGCTATGGGGCTTTTCTCCACTTGAGTATAAAGTTAAATTTTCCTTATTGAAATAACAAAAGACTTGATGCTGAGTTGATTTCTCAAACAGCTTTTATGTCAAGTATGCAGTGACACAGTTAAAATTACCTTTGTGCCTAATGTTTAGATTCAGCTGTGTGAACCATCGTAATACTATCAGACACGCATGACTCGTTCCCACCCCACAAAGCACTGACACGCTGTCAGCTTTATAATCATGAGAAACAAGACTGAGCAAATAAATCAGTGAAACAACAAGTAGGTGAACCAATGATAAAATGTTAGAAATAAATAGTCTCAGCCAAAGGGTTACAGCAAACAGCACAAGTAAAATGACAGATGATGCAATGTAGATGAAAAATAGAGAAGCCCTCTGATAAAATGTGTTTTTAAGAGGTAATTTTAAAGCAATTCTGTCTCTGCAAGCCTTGAGCCTCTCCGCTCCTTTTTTCCCCCCAAAGCCTGAAATAAGTGACGGCTCAATCCTGTTCATCCCCGAGACAGGAACAGTAAAAACTTCATAAGGGATCAGAGGTTCAGAAACACAACTGCCGGCCAAGCCATGCAAAGTCTTAAAAGTAATCAGTCATTTTTCAATAAGCTCTGTATTAATTTTGAAAACACTGTAGCTGTGTCACATGCATTTGTTTCAGTGACAGCGCTGCAGTAATCAAAGCAAGATGGCATTAAAGTGTGTATAATCCTCTCTGTTAAAGTCAGATCTGATATCTGCAGTGTTCCCGAGTTCAGAAGACCAGCATTTACTTAAAACATACTTTTATCCAGTGGCATCCCTTTTATCTTGCTACTTTTTCTTTTATCTGTCACTTTACTTACGACTGAACATGTTTCTCACAAATAAGGCTCACATCACATAGAACTTCTAAGTTCTTGATGTGTGGATAAATCAGAGAGCAGGTCCAAACATGCACACTGAGGGCAACAGTAATGTGTGAATTATTAAAATGTCAGTCACTTCAGTTTACTTAGCCTGACTGAGATGTACAACTGGGTGTCATCAGCAGTGAAGGAAAGAGATCAAATGCTGCCTTGTGAAGTGACCTAGAGGAAGCACATATAAAAAGAATGAAGTTTGTCCGAGAGCTGAGCCTTGTGGCGACACGAGGAGAGAAGCTGCAAAGACACAAGCTGCAAAAAGGCCAAGAAGTACGAACACTGATCAACCGTCTGCATCGGCTTTTATCAAGATACCGTTTACAACCCTGACGAGAGCAGTTTGTCTTAAGCGAAATGGACTTCTTTTCATTTGTTTTTTTTTTAAAAGAGTACAGTATTTAGATGCTCAGTATGTGGATGAGGACGGGGTACATCAGTAGAGAGCAGGAAATTGCAGACCTGATGTCGTTAGTCTTATCTAAAAAGAAAGTTAAAACAAAAATTCACAGGGCAGCAGGGTTCACAACCATAGTCCTCAACACAGACCTGGGATTCTGCTGACTGGTAGATATAAACACAGAGAAATGATTTGTTCTTGCGTGTTTAATTTTTTGTATACATGACAATAAGGCCTTCATATGTCGGTAATGGACCAGGAGCTTGGTTTCTCCTCACTTTTCCCTTTGTTAAGCTGCTTCACAATACTCTGACGGATTTACTTTTCAGCATTAAAGAGGAGCAAGTGGTATTTAACAGGCAGTTTAGGTGAGATATTATAGTACTAGAATTAAGAAGCGGGACCACCGATGTATGAGTGAATAGTAGACTTAGTAGACTTTAATTTAAGAGTTGTGGTCTTTTGTGGAAAATTCTGCAATCAAATAGTCTTATTAAACCTTCTCAAAACCCCTCAGACTAATTTAAAAAAAAAATACATGTTTTTCACCCAACAACAAAAACCAAAAATCTAAATGTTAAGGTATGGCCATGGTTGGATGTTGAATTAAGGACTCTGTAATGTTTTAAAATTCATTTGATGTGTCAGTGGTGTGGATGTTAAGATCACCAGCAAAGATTTTATGATGCAACACAACCGGATAAAAATTCAGAGACCTAAGATGTTGCAGGTATTTTTTTTTTCTTTTGTCATGTCTGCTTTGTGAGATGAGATAAACCTATTGTATATTGTAAGTTTAATTATACAAATCCAGTTCAAAGTTACTGTTGGGTGACAGTAAAAGACTCTTTCAAAGTAAAACCAGGTTATTGTTGATGTTCCTCAAAGAGCAACCTAACAGACCAACACACCAAGTCTATCTCCTGCAAGAGCAAGACAGTTTTTTCACTCCATGCAGGAAGATGTAAGGGATGATGCAGGTGTAGGAGGCTGCAACATAACTGGCCACCTCCACTATGAGTGACGAGGTGTGGATGTTGTTGGTGATGCGCAGAAGGAGATGACTCAGCCAGCAGACCAGGAACACGCTGGCTACAGCCACCACACTCTTGGCCGCCCTGACCTGAGTGCTTGAGCTTTGAGTGGGCTTGGCGGGCGGCTGGCTGGGCCTTGAAAGACTTGAAGGAGCTCCAGCTCTGTTCTCGGTGCTGGCTTCAGCGCAGAGAGGAGCGCTGGAGGAGGTGTGACCTGGGGGGCCCTCATCGGGACAGGAAGAACCTGGCATCCCAGTGTGGATGTTGGTAAGGGATGAAGAAGCTCTGTAATCAGTAGAAGCTCCTGGGCCATCAACGATACTGAGGCTGTTCTCAGTTTTATTTCCAGGACCTTTGCTGTTGTCTTCACCGGTATCTTTGGTGTTGTCAGACTTATGACCATTTATGCGTCTCTGGTTTTGCAGCAGAGTGATAACGATCTGGATGCTGGCATACACTATCCCAGCAATCGGGACGGCATTAGCCAAAGTTAAATACAATACGTCATAGGTTTGCCTTGCAACTGGATTAGGGAAGACGTCTATGCAGTCTTCATGGCTGTCGTTTGTCGCCTCCACTGTGACAAAGAAGAAGTGTGGGATGCTGAAGGCTATGGCCAGCATCCAGCTTCCAGCCAGCAGACAGGCTATCAAGCGAAGGCTGTCCAGCTGCACGGGTGCACCTCCCCGTTTCAGGGAGCCGACCAGCTTCTGGTACCAGAACATACTGATGAAGAAGGTGGAGTAGATGCTGCTGGTCTCTGACAGGTCAGAGCAGAAACGAAACACGCCGCAGTAAGTTTCTCCCAGGAACCATCGGTCTTTAAAATCAGCCATGGTGTCAGGCAGGTCCACCAGGTAGTTGGTGATGAGGTTGGAAATAGCAAGGTTGATGAACAGGACCTCGTTGGTGCGGATTGAGGATTTATGCCCAGGGAGGGAGCGGATAGCCAACCAGTTATTTCCCAGGACTCCCGTCAGGAACATGAGTGCTCTGACGATGGATTCAATCCACTCTTCTGCATCCATCACTAGACAAGTAGCAGCGTCCTCACTTGATCCTCACTATCAAAGACCTAGTGTTTTAACACAGTGATACCTGGCCTCACAGCTCTCCTGCCCTGGGCTCTCCCTGTAGCCTTGCAGACTGTGATGCTTTGGATATTTATAAGGAAGGATAACAAGCCCAGCCCAATCACACTGTTGATTTGGATCCTGCTCTTACTATTTTTTCAGCAGTAGGTCCCAGTGAGACTGCTATGTTTTTTTTCCCCCCCTTTTGAATGGTAGGTCCATCAGATAGCTGACCGAGCTCGGAAAGTTAATATCATGACTAAACTAATTGAGGACACAAGGAGTAAACAGATGATTTCCAATTAGTCAAGAGCAATTGTGGAAGTCCCTGAAGAGACACCAGAGTCCAACCACAAGCAAAGCGTGAGTTCATATATTATCAGGGGCATCAGGTTTGTTCAAAGTTTGCCCTCTAATGCCAACAAGACCATTCATCCTGATGCTAATGTAAAACCCTGATGTAAACTACAAAGTCAGCTGAACTAACAGAAGTGGGCAGACACAGCCGCCTGACCACTGATGACCTGCATGGTGGTATAATGACATTTCTGATCAACATGGGAAAAGGGCCTTATGTATACACCTTTGATTTATATTGTTATTGCTGTTGCCATTGTTATTCTTATTGCTCACACAACTGTTATACTGTCACAATGTATGTAATATATATTCACTGTAAAGATTGTGCACTTGTGGGGTGGTAAATAAAATAAAATAAAATAAAGGATAAACTAATAAAATAAAATAAAATAAAATACAAAGCCCTAAAAATCAGGTCAGTGGGGCAAAAAGGGGCTTGACCCTGACTGAAATTATTCAAATGGTGTAGATATAAAAATGCCAGAAATAATGTGTCTATTGTAAATTCACTGTAAATATTGGACACGTTTGGTGGGATAAATAAAATAAAATAAAATAAAATAAAATAAAATAAAATAAAAA
>OMLB01064149.1:0-12787 GCA_900302555.1 Myripristis jacobus | reverse complement strand
AAAAAAATAGGTTTTATGATTCACGATTTTAGTAGGAATGATCATTTTCATTTTCACCCCAAAAATATTAAAATGATGATATGATTTTTGCTGCGGTCTGTACCAAGCAAACATGTTTTCTTACATCTGGAGAATACAGTTTGTGGGCCAGGATCTCTCTGTAGCACCATAAAACTTTAATTACAACAATGTTTTGTCACACATTTTACCTTTGTCCAAAAATTGCAGCTCCTGCTGTTTAGATATTGCACTTGGGTATATTGTAGTTTCGATAATAATACTCACAGTGTGTGTATCTATGTGTGCATTATGTGTGTAAAACACGTTTTCCTTGACAGTATGTCTAGTTTGGTGGTGATTAGTATATCAGGGCTGTTTTTCATCCCAGTGCTCGGCCTGACTGGATTTCATCTGTACCTGGTGTCCAGAGGACGCACCACCAACGAACAAGTCAGTCTGACTGTCTGTAACACATACATACACCTTCATACATCAATGCAGGCTCACTGTGAGGGTAGCTGTATTGTTAAGTGGCACCAACAAGCCAAGCCTCCAGTGAAATTTAACAGAAAAGATGCAACAGTTCACCAGCAACTTGAACTTGCCAAATAGTGAGCCTGCATCCATGCATGAAAACTGTTTCTACTTGTTAATAGTTGTTTATTAATGATTATAAGATGTTTACAACTAGGGCTGGGCGACAGGGAACAAACCAAATATGATGTTTTTGACCAAGTACATTGCAAGCGTGACTATTGGTGTTTTCATAAGATATTTACGATTTTTGATAAACAGTCATCAGTAATTTGGATATTATGAACAAGCAGGTAGAGACAAATGGAACAGTTTGATAAGTTCAGAAAACTACATCTCTTTGCTGTCATGCAGACAACACCTATGCCATGTCATGATATTAAGATATCTAAAATTGAGGATGATGTTTAGTCTCAAATGATGATATCGATATAATATTGCTATTTTTCCCAGGGAATTAAAATACCACTAATGCTTTATCTATTTAAAAGGGTTTAAAAACAAAATAATTTCCCTATGTTTCCACAGGTAACGGGGAAGTTTCAAGGAGGAGTAAATCCTTTCACACGAGGCTGTTGCAGCAACCTGGAGTATCTGATCTGCAGTCCCATGTCTCCAAAGTAAGAGACTTTTTCTGCTTCATGCACAGCAGATAAACACAGCAGATCAAGATAAACCTTTAACTCACTGTCACTTTGTTCTCTCTGTTCTGTCACACCAGCTACACAGAGAGGGCCTGTAAGAAACCAGCAGTCAGAGTCCAGCCTCCCTTCCTGAGACCAGAGATGGAGAGGCAGATCCCCATGAAAGTCAGGGACAACGGGATCCAGAGCTCCGACCTGCAAAATAAAGTATGCATGCACCATTTATGCCTTCCTTACCAATTACTAGCGTTTTCCAGTCATTAAATTTGGGTAATATTTCCTCACATATCTTGATCTGACGATGCTCATGCCGATGATTTAGGGCTATGATCAGTTCTTTCATGTGCTCCTGTTTCTGCCTCTGCCAGGGCTCCTCAGCTGGCAGCGTCGACTTGTCAAACATCAAACGGCTCAACACTCCGCCACCGCTGCCGCCCAAACCAGACCACGCTCTGCTGAGGAGCCAACTAGCCGCCCTGGACGGTACTATCACTCTTTTATAACCACACACAGCACTGACTTGCTATATCTGCCTAGATCTTATATTATGTTCATAAGCTGCCACTTTATGAATTATTTTCAGTCAATAGTCACAGTTTAACCTCTTTTCCAGAGATGGGACACCACACCAAAAGCATCATTCCTGCATCCATTCCAACCGTGCCACAGCTGCGACCGGTCCTGGAGGCGATATCCAGAGGCTCATCACCCATTCCTCCAGAGCAGGTGTTTTTATGATTCAGCTGTTAATAAAAATCTTTTGTTATAGTGTAGGAATCGGATCCTTGATTTTGGAAGTACTTTTGACTGGTCTCTGACTGAAATGGTTGCTTACTGTCTGTGTTGTTGTTTAGCTGCTGAAGACATCGGAGCAGCAGGGAAGTAACAGAAGTCCGGACCTCAAAACTGATTCGAAACCCAGCCCTGGAAGAGCCAAACAGCAGGACCCCCTGCCTGTCCAGCCCAGCTTCCCCACCAATCCTGTTTCCAGCCCGCTGCAGCTAAACTCTCTGACACTCAACTCACGCTCCCTCACACTCAAACACAACTATCGACACAGCGGCAAATCCCAGCTGCCCGCTATGCATTCTGAGGCGCTGATGTCCAACCCCGTGTTCTCCCCCTCTAACGTGCTCGCCAACCGCAGCAGCAGCCTCTCTTACGATAACCTCATCAGCCCTGCAGACCCTCAGCTCATGGCACAGAGAGGGGGTCCTCCAGTGGGCTACCATCCCCACTTCATGACCCTGGGCCCAGACGGCTCTATGGTGCAGCGGCCTCCTCCTCACGCCTACAGTCCAGTGTTTTTGGGGGTCACCAGACATTCACCCCAGCCCAGAGACCCCTCCCCGTCTATGCAAGGTCTCACCCCAAGAGATCCGTCTCCTTCTTTACAGGGCTTCATTCAAAGAGAACCTTCTCCCTCTTTTCAAGGGCTAATGCCGAGGGACCTCGCACCTCAAGGCATAACACTGCGTGACCTCGCCCCGCCAGGTCTGGCCTTGCGCGATATAACATCACAGAGTCTGTCTGCTCGAGAACTTGGCCCGCAGGGTTTGACTCCTCAGAAGTCTGCTGCTGTGCGCTACGACAACCTGTCAAAAACCATCATGGCATCTATCCAGGAGCGAAGGGAACTGGAAGAGAGGGAGAGGTTGCAGCGTCTGCACGCCAGATCCCAGGCCCTGTACGGCCCAGACACAGGTGTCTACGACATCCCTAGCAGGCGGAGCCTCCCTCCAGACAACATCCGACCCCGTGGACCAACCCCTCCGGCCTATGGCTCCCGGGAATTTCTAATGAGTACTGGTATACTTGGTTATGGGATAAGGAGTTCACCTCTTTCTAGCTCCTCTACGTCTTCTCTCACTCGTGGTCCAAAAACGTCGAGTTCACCTCTGCACAGCAGCAGCAGCAGCAGCCTGCAGAGCAAGGGCCGCTCCTCCTCTCCAGCCTACTGCCTTCCAGACAGACAGACCCAGCCGCTCCCCTCCTCAGCATCCACCCTGCCCCGTATGCCCTCATCCTCCACCTCCTCTGCATCGTCCTACACCTCCTACAGCACCATAAAACGATCCTCGCTCACCTCCTCCTCAGAGGGGAAGGACTCTGTCAGCCTGGGGGTCCTCAAATAACAAATATTTGTTTCTGACGGTGTGAATGACACCTCTATGCAGTGTTAGCAGCAATCTTCACAGCTCCCAAATACTTTGTAAATAAGAGGCTGTCTGGGGTGTTCCTGTGTAGGAGGGTGTGTGAGAAACAGAATTGTGCAACGAAGGGCAAACTTTTTGCAATATTCTTACACATGATGATGAGTTTCTCCTGACTGTTGTTACTTCAAAAAGTCGTGCCTCCTCTTACAGACAGAGAGAGATCTATAAATTCGGTCAACGCAGAAGAGCTGTGCGAAGAATACTGATGACCTTATTGTTTGTTTGTATGTTTTGATATTGCTCTTGTGAAACAATCTAATACCACACGATCAAATTAATTTGTCTCCCCATGAAAAATCCCTATTTAGTAATATTTTGTAGCTGTTTGTATAAATAAAAAGGATTTGTTAATTTTTTTTCTTGTTTTGTTTTTGTTCTTGTTTGTAAGTCACCTGTCTGCTGCTTTGTCTAGAGTGAGAATGGCCGTCAGTGAGTATGTTGCAGAAACAACAAATAGCACAGATATCTGAGGGAAAAAAAAAACAAGTAACAGAAACAAGAAACTCGAGCAGCAGAAGGGAAACTGTATTTTGACTTTGGTCATCAAACTTTTTTCAAAGACATTCAGCTTTAATTTCAGTTGCACTGTGAAAACAGCATCCCTAACGAGCATAATTCCTTCAGTATCCCAAGATTATTTTTGCTCATTATACAATAGATAGCATGTTTTATGGAAATAGTAAGCAAGGTCAAAAGTGTGACGACTACATCACTGCAGCCGTTGACATTTAAAACTCAGCCCCAGGGTGAACTTCAACAATTATATAATGGCTGTAAAAATCTAAGTATATTTCAGGGTTTTTCCTCATAAAGTCAACAACACAGAAGGTAAGAAACAAGAGAGCCAGAACTTGTTATTGAAACACAGCAGCGTGGAGGAAGAGTTAGGCTCCACGGCCTCTGCAATGCCCTTTTCTGTGCTCTGCTTGCACATGGCACCCTCTAGTGAACAGTTTCAGGAGGTGGTAGTGCTGTGTACATCATATAAGTTGGGTAGACACCATGATCCAGTAGATGTTGCTATTGTATGTAAAATGCCCCAAAGCAACATCTAGTGGATGACAGTTGCTATAGGGGCTGGTAAAGTCCCTTCAACATCAAAATCCCACATTTAGCTTGTGGGACTTGTTACAATCCCTAAGTATAATCAGCACAGGGATCCATTATACTTGTTTATTATCATCATTTCCAACTTGTAGATATAAATAATAAACACAAAACCTGCATTTTTAAGGTATCAGTGGTCAGGTCTGGCTTTCAAAGGGACTTCCAAGGCGTCCAAGGACAAATTGAGGAATAGTTTAATTTCACTAAATTTTGAGTCACTTAAAATTGTTACAATACCAAAAAAAAAAAAAACCTTTACTCAAACCAAAATATGCAGGAAGGACAGACTGCACTTACTTAGAGCCATTTATTAAATTTCAAAGCGACAAGGCTGACGTTCCAGCTGCAGGCGCTGCATCTTCCTCAGAGCATGAAACTAAAACCAAAATATTTTTTTCATATTACAACCCTAGGGGGGCAAAATCCCTTCAAATGGGAGTCTGGGGCTTAATCAAAGTCAACTTGGGGGTCAAGAACGTAAAAAATACGTTTGAAATCTCCTGGTTTAAGGCATGCACCACGCTGTGACATCATGGATTTGAATCCGGCTGAGGATTTTCGTTGCCTCACATGTCATCACCCCGCAGCTCCTTTCTCTCTCCTCTTTAGTAAGGGCAAAAAACAACAACAACAAAAAGATCTTTAAAAAGTTAATTGGCATTGCCTTTTATGAGATAAATGAGTTTTTCTACTTCTCAGAAGCTACCCAGCGGGAAGCAAAATCAGCTGCTGGAGTTAATGATCTGGCTTTCATGCATTAGCAGGTAAGGGTCAGATGAAAAATGACATGACAGGCAGCAGCAAACGCCTCGTCTGTGGATGTGCCCGTGTGTCATCTGGAGTCTTTGTGACAGAAGTGTTTCTAATTACAGGAACCTCTTTGTCTTTTCTTTATTTTTCTTTTACCTTGAAACTACTGACAATCACAAGTTGAGGTTACATGATTTCTGCATAAGCAATGAATGGCAATACATGACTGCTGATTCTATGCAAGCTGCAGGTTTTTATGGGACTCACTGTTGCACATGACCAGTGGTATTCAAACATTTTCATGCTCCAAGCCCGCAGACTGATTGCCATTAAGCTGCAGATCCTTCCATTTTAAGTGACTATGCTATGTATTTAATTATTTAGACATCACACTTAAACTCTTAGAAATGGATTCAAGGCGGTGAGAGTAAACCATAATGTTAAAACACGCACTCAGTTTCTTGTAAATTATATTGCACTAAAATAAACAGTGTCTCATTTTGCTGGAAGCCTCTCAAGGACCCCTAGGGATCCCCAGACCCTACTTTGAAAACCACTGACCATACTACCAGGTGACAGCGCAAATTCAACAACCTGAGAGCCACGTCAGGTTGAATTTGGTGAGAGGAATGTGGAGCAAAACTGGAAAAAATAGGACCTCTCCCCAGCTTTCACAGTTTTATCAATATGTTTAGGTCATAACAATTACAGTCTAACTTCATCGTCCGGCCTGTTAAACACACACTCATTTATTTACAGCAGTTTTGAGGATTGTTGCTTAGAGAAAGAGGCCAAATGCAACACTTTGTCTAATTAAACAGTGAGAATGACTTCATTATTTGTTCCGCATTTCACCTCTGACAGCAACTTCTTATTTAAAGCTGACATGTATAGTTTTTTTTTTTTTGGTATTTACTGACATACTGGTCTTATTGATTCGAGTAAAACTATCTAGCTCATTCCTCCTTCATGCACGAGGAAACTGTCGGCGTGCTGTACATAAAATAATAAATGCAAAACGCATAAAGCCTGCTTTTTATTTCAAAGAGTAAAGCAGAGGATTATGGATCAGTCTCTCTGTAGATGAAAGCAATGTGTATGAAGGAAAGCCTCATGCAGGCAAACTCTGAAGATGAGTATTTGAAGTCCCACCTGATCAGCATCACTACAGATGGAGCTTCGGCGATGACAAGAAGAGACTGGCCTGATCACAAGGCTAAGAGATTTCCCCTTCCCCTCTGAGTGTGCACTGCCTCGCTCACAGGCTGGATCTGGCAGTACATGATGCACTGAAGCCAGTTACAGGCTGCAACCTTTGAAATATTCATATCAAAGTTGTATACAGTATACTCTACCACCCGTCTCCCATAAATGTCTGACTGCTCACTACGGCTGTCTCATAAACCATCATCAGCCTGGAGAAAACTAGACAAACATTTTCCGTCTGCAGGGGAGCGAGTAGCGTGAGCTCTGCAAAAGCCGTCTGCAAAGATTTCCAAACGCAGATGAGAAAGAGCTCTGAAGACCAACACGCTCTGATGTCAGCGCAAAAAAAAAATCAGATGGTGCCACAGGTGAGTAATTAGGCGTTGCTTTTCATGTAAAATAAATTAAGCGACATGTAAACAACACAGCTCCACGCTGATCAGAGCAGGTCCTCTAGCCAGAAAATGGATGTGTGAGTCTGTGATGTGACTTAACAAGAACGCAGATTACTTTACATGATTGTCTTTAGCCTTTTATCTCTCTCCACTGTGAGACACTTTGAAGCTTTGTTTTGTAAAGCGTTATGTAAGTACATGACATAAACTATTATGGTCGTTTCACTTACGTTTCAAAGCAAGAGTGCTTCTCTGATGAACAGTACATGATGGGACATGATGGGAGGCTGTAAGAAGCTGGTGGAGAGGGGAGAGTGCGCGTGTCAGGACAGAGGCTTTCAAAGGCATCACCCCGCTGAGATCACCTTGCATCCCAGCAGGGGAAATGTGGACAAGCTGCAGTTTATCCAAGCCACGGCTTACAGAGTCTCCTCACCTATCTCTGATTCAGGGCTCACAAAACAACTGATTCCACTTGATCTCCTCTGCTGGCCTGAAACAGATGTCTTCTTGAGAGAGATGGAGACCTGGAACCTGGAGGAGCAGCTGGGGAAGCCATACAGGGAAGTGGCTGAACTCTCCTGACCAGCAACCAAAGTGGGGACATTCTCAGGAAGCTCATCGCTGCAAGCAACACACACTTGGCCACCTATAAGCAAGATTTTTCAGCTCTTAAAGACTCTGCCTCCTTTAGAGGGAATCTCCAAAGGGCCAGAGGCCTCTCACCGGTGCTGTTCACCGACATGAAGGGTCCTACTCTCAAGATGTTTGACCTCAAAACATATGTTCAGTCCTGCGTTAAGGAGGAGCAGTGCCTGTCAGCTGCCAGGGCGACAGGGACGGAGGCACAGACTGGAAGAAAAAAACAAAAAACACTGTGTAGGCTGATCTGAGTAGCAGTCTATAGGCAAACACATCAGTTGTGGAGATACAGCGCTCTTTACTATGGCAAGTTAGGGCTTCATTAGTTTCACGTTTGCATGGACAAATAATGTAGACATAAATAAACACCACCGTTGTTGTAGCCTCAGATAATCACCCTCTTAAGAAATGATAATATATCAAAATGAGCCCACATCAATCTTTGAGATGTTAATATTTTACAGACATTCTCCGTATTATAATCATCAGTCAACACATCATTAGGCCCATTAAATCAAATCTCCTAATGTGGAGAGACTTTCAAACTGATTTTATCATTTTTTTCTTATTGAAATAACTACTCCAATTATGAATGATATTTATTGGGTCTACCGCAGAGGTAGGTGGTAATATGATTATTAGGTTATTAACTAGACGATCCTCTGAACTGATAACAGTTTCCTTAGGTTAGATAGCGAGACAGTGCTGTAATAAATTCAATCACATGTCTTTTCCCCTGGAATTTGAGAGAAGTTAAGTACAAGGATTTTCTTGTATTTCTCCATAGGTACCCCGGGTGAGTTTGACAGGTAAGTATAGAGTTAGGCTTAACTTCAAAAGGCATTTTCCCAGCAGTCAAGTGCAGCAGTGTTGGGTTCAGCAGCAGGCTGAGCAACAGATGCAGAAAAACAAGGCTCATGTTGACAACACAAAACAGATTGATAATGAAATTAGATAAAACATTTCATTCCAATTGATGACAAATGACCTTTAAAGAGTCACTAAACCCAAAATCCAAATCTGTGTGAAGTCTGACCTATAATGGTGAGAAGTGGGGTGTCTTATCTTTGGTGGCAGGTGACGTCCCCTCCCGTAGAGAACAACAGCAGGTGACATCAACCTCCACACACACCAGACTCCCTAGGTTTTTTTTTTTTCAGTCTTTGAATTAATGCAAACTGGATTTTTTGAGAAAAGTGACAGCCCTAGCCCTCTAAAAAACACGCTGCAGATCAAATTAATAATGCAGCAGCGAGCTGCAGTGGACGGAGTCTGAGCACACTAGGATAATTTGAACAAATAAATCAGTTATATTTTATCCTAAATGTCACAAGTGAGCCCTGTCACCTAAAAATATGTTCTCATGCAACTAAACTGCACTCTCAATGACATTTCAAGAGCAATGCAGTTTTGTCCTGGATTACGTTGGTTTGCAATGTATCACAAGAACGTTTGTAATCCTTTAGTTTTATTGCCACACTAGGAGGAGGTGGGGTGACGGATGGGTCAAACAGTCCAGTGTGAAGCAATAGTGGTGCTTTCTTAAAAATGTTACCTTATGTCACATTAAGTTACATTATGTTACGTTTCTTTACATTGCAATAAGGAAACCAGGTGTTTTTATGCCTAAACCTAACTTTTCCCTTACCTTAACTAAGTACTTCAAAGCCAAAACCAATCTGGCAAAAATGGCACCTGACATGCTATACAAAATGTGTTGATTAGAAAATGTATTTGTGATATGTAGCAAATGTAAGCTGCAACAAAATACGCTTTCCCCTAAAATAATTAAGAAATTCAGTTTAGTTGTATGGGAATGTAATTTTGAGTTGTGCAAGTAAATTAATGGATGGTTGAGCTCGTATGATTAAATCCCCCTGACAGGCAGGACTTCAGTCCTTGGCAATAAGGCTGACATGAACACAATGTGATGATATGGGCTAATAAAACAGAGCTCTCTTCAACATGAACTCTCAAAGATTTTGTCGTCATTATGTTGGTTCACAGTGTCAAACCATTTGCCACTGGTGCATGGTGGTGGTGAAGGTACAATACAAGTAAATTTAACTGACATCAAAGTTCAAATATCTGATATGATATTGAGAATAAACTTGTTTAAGGTAGTGGTAGTTTGCTCCGGGTGGGCTCAAAAGATGAAGGTACCGCTGTGTTGTGAAATAATCTAGATTTTGAACACGCGACTCCTGCAGCTGTTGGCAGCTGACGAAACCTTCGCTCCACATTGCTCACTGCATCTCAACAGCGTTTCTAACGCAAGAAGACATCAAGAGGTTATAGATTGTAAAGCAAGGGCAGCTCGGCATTCTCTGGTGGCTATAAAAATCCAAGAATCCTTTCCAGCCAAATTAATATAGATAGGGAAGCCTTTCAAGAACAAACATTGGTATAGATACAAGTCTGTTCTGCCTTTCAAGATAAGATAAGCTTCATCGGCCCAGGGGAAATTTGTCTTGGATGCAACCAACAACAAGATCAAAATTAAAAAGAAAGAAACAAAGAAAGAAACACATAAGGAAATAAATTAACATAACACAAAGAACACGTTTACATACAGTATGCATGTATTTACTTGGGATTTTTTTTACACTTGTTTCTGTCTTACAGATGAGGAAAGAGAGATATTATAATTCCAAGAATATCTGCCATAATCTCAAACTCCACACACCACACCAGCATTATCACTGCAAAATAGTCTCAGCTTGCAGTTTTCTAATTGCCAGCTCTTAACAACAATAGAGCAGCATCTCAATGCATTGAATGAAACTCTATTCATACAGGGATAATAGGAAAACAACCCATATTGTATGAAACATGGACTATAATAATCAGTGAGAAAAAAATATTGACCAATTAATGATGTTCTCCTCTCGTAAATGAAGTTCTTTTGTGTGATCAAATCTTTCTGTACCCTCTGACAGGCCATGGACAAATTCAAGTTCAGTTGCTGACATGGCGAGGTTCACTGAATCTTTGTTGTCTCGTGTTTGCGAAGAAGTTTGAATCCTTTCTCGTGTGGAAAAGTTTTACGTGGACTCAGCGATAGAGTGCCGAACTCTGGTGTACGGTGTACATTTTAGGATATCCTCACAAAAGACTTCTCACAAAAGGCTTTAGATCTTGGGAGGAACACTGTCTGTGGGTGTTTTGCATCGTGTCTTTCTATCCAAGGCCTTTTTGTCCATTCTTTCCTTTGAGGCGGTTTTGTCCCAGGCTGTTTTGTATGATGTCCAGTTGTACCAGATCGTCCCGAGACACAAAGCCCTTTAGTCAGAGGAACGATTCTCTTTACGTCTGATGTCTAAGGACTTACACTGAGCTGGATGTCTTCAAATATAAAGCATGCGCGTGTAATTTTGTAAACTTTGCATTACCAAAAAAAAAAAAAAAAAGTTATGGAAGTAGCCTAACAGCCTAGGTCGAAAATGTTTCAGGAATCATCAGTAGACAAACTGAACATAAATGTAGACCTTACAATCAGAGAAATTTTCTGGTAGATATAGAAAACACAATAAAGCAGGCGGCATTTAGGTACAACAGGCATTTTACAATTTGATTGTGCTGAACGAACCTCATCATGGTCAATTATGGTGAAATTGCTATTCGATTACTATCACAATGCTTGCAGAAACACAGAGATGATCTTTAGTTACAGCAGCTGCCTACGCACTTAAACGGTCTGCTTGGCCCATGCTGCTATGTGAGAGATGGCAAGCCAGCGTGTAGAAATGGAGCACACCATTTGCACTCCTAGAGGCACTTTGCTTCTCAAAGAAACAGTTTGAAATGGTTTCAGAGACACAACAGCTGTAGTACAGAGAGATACATATGTAGGTAAAAATGTACTGTTTTTGAAATTTCTGCCCTAGGGAAATATATGGAACCATAAGGTAACGCTAGTGTCACTTTTGAGGTCTATAAACATAACCCTGTGCTGTACACTGTCCTGAAATCTGACAGATGAGCCTTGGAGCTGGAAATTTACCCGCTAATGTCTGGTGGCAGGCATGAAGACTTCTGGGCGCGTTCACAGTTTGGTGGGGTTAGGGTTAGGGCTCCTGGATCCTGGATGAGAGGGGAGCTCCTCGAGGTTTAAAGGTCTTTGTGTTCACCACCAGACCCCTCTCCATTTACTGAACTAGTGTTTTTCAACCTGTTGGCTCAGGCCAGGTAAGCTGCCAAATCACTGGCAAAATAACATACACATTTGAATTAAAAGATTTTTTAACCCTCCTGTTATGTTCACATTTTTGAACATCTTTTATGTTTGGGGTCAATTTGACCCCTGCAGTTTAAACTTCCACAAAATTATTATAACTAAAATTGTTATCAAAGTTTATGTGTCAGGTACTTTATGTTTCTATGTTGATTACCTAAATAGCCCTTTAAATAAAACATAACTCCCCCCCACCCCCACTTATACATCCAGTATTCCTATTACGCGACAATGGAAAAATATGCAAATCGCCATAAAATCTCACTGATTGATCTGAAATTGGAAATAAATATAAATTTTTGGTGTTTTAATGGCTTTATATTATTTCTAGGTACAGATTTGTTTTTATTTATAACCAATGCGTTACAAAGTGTGAACAGGACATTGAAAACATATCAGCATGTCAATTTCATCTTTACCCGGTAGTGCCCATTACATTAGGAACACTCATTAAATATGAAGCAAAAAAAAATGATGTTAATCATTCATTTAGAGATGTTAAACATTGGCTGGGGTCAAATTGACCCCAAACATAATAGGAGGGTTAAAAAAACACATTTCATGGTAGGCTACTTTTTAAATTTGTGAAAATGTATATTGAAATAGGCGGCATCCCACTATCTGTGCTTGCTATATGATGCTGATTGATAGCTCAAATTCACTTACAATACAATACAAGGACTCCACTGTTTTCACTGGCCTGGGTGCCGGGCTTTGATTATGGTTTGGGTTACGATATTGCAATATTGTGCTTTAATGTCAAACTCCTATGTGTGACAGTCCAAATGGCATTGATGTTGAGGTTATTGCAGGTTGTGGCCCACTGTCTGCACTCGTTCATGGTGCGGTGCTTCTCGGGTCATTAAAATACTCGGAGGCCATGTTGGTTTCCTGCGGGACACAAACATTTTGGAGATTTTTAAGAGGCTTGTGAGTTTGACAAGGTTGAGAAACCCCTTAACTAGGCTCTCGTACACACACAGGCTTTCAGACATAGAGCTAAACCCCCCCAGAGGTTGCACATGCACAAGTAGACACACACACACACACACACACACA
>OMLB01064148.1:0-14423 GCA_900302555.1 Myripristis jacobus | reverse complement strand
GTGACTATAACGTTTTCAGCCATGCATGAACAGGAAAACAACAACAATGGTGGCCGCCAAAGCGTTTGTACGCAGGCGCGCGGTGCTACTCTGTGGTGTTACATTGCAAAGTTACACCGCCACCTACTGGCCTGGCATGCACACTACAGCGTTTTCAGTTGTTTTTGCGGATCCGTGTGTACGAGGATCGTTCTCACAGCGTTATTGTATAAACATGGAACTTTTTAAAAATACACCTTTGTATTGTACGGTTCTATTTGATACTGACTACACTTTTCGTAGTCGACTGATAATCAGGCCATGATCTACTTGTTGATTGCAATCGACTGGTTGGGCACCATGGCTTTATGGGAAGCTGGTCATTACACAGATATGGTGGAAAAGCCACAAATACAGCCATCCCTGTGATGGGTATACACTACAATAAACAGGACAACGACAGCTAAAAGAAAACAAGTTCAGCCACAACTCGTGTAATGCAGTACATCATTTTCTCACCCCGTCCCCTCACCATCACCATTACACATCATGTAGGAGGGCGAATTGAAAGAAAAAATAACAGCATCACTCATCCATCCTGCCCAGATACACTGCGCATATAGCTTGTTAAATCCCTACACTGGCCCTTTTTACAGCGTTTGCATAGATAAATCAGCAGGAGGGATGTGAATAGCCTTTCTCCCCTTATTTATTATTTCCCCAACTACTTGAATTCCTCCATCTGGATCCGAGGGTCATGGCCTCAACAAGAGATTAAAAAACATAATAATGTCAACATATGCATAAAAGCGCAGCAGCTGTTCACGATGTTACGTCTTTGGCAGATGGTTCTTGGCCATCCTTTTCCCCGGGTTTTACTGCTTCTGCACTTAGCCATCGAAAAGCGAGGAGTTTTAAAGCCAAGATATAAGACAGGCCATCTCCTCTTACTAGTGTGAACAGAGCAAACACCATTATCGGCCGGTCTGTTGAAACTGCCATGTTCTCTGACTGGTGGAACAAAACCTTAAACTGAATAAACCTTAGAGAGGAAAAATAAGTTAGAGTGGTTGAGAGGAGTGAAGTAAAAAAAAAAAAAAAAAGTCACTATGGTTTCAAATCAAAATCAAAAATCAAAAATAGTGATCAGATTACTTATTGTTTTCACTGATAGGCTTTAAATTATTGTCAGTAAAATCAAAATGTTTTGATTTCACACATTGTAAGATACTGTGTAATCTACAGTGTACCAGTAGGTACACTGATCAGTCTGTGATGCGAAAATGCTCATGTGCATCAAGAAATTATGAAGAACGCATCCCTTCGATATGCATTCATTTGCTAATTCATTCATTTTCCAGGCCACTTAGTCTAATTAAGGTCGCAGGGTGCTGGAGCCTATCCCAGCTCTCACTGGGCGGCAGGCAGGGAAAACACCCCGGACAGGTCGCCAGTCCATGGCAGGGCAGACACACAGACAGACACATTCACGGGCTGATTTATTGGTGCCATTTCTCTTAATGTCAGGGAAATCTCTTTCACAGCCTCTCTCTCTCTCCCTCTCTCTATCTCTCTGCGTGCCCTCTCTGTAGCCTCATCCTTTCTCTCCTTCTCACACAACTAACACAGCCCACATTCTCCCACTCAAAAGTTGCAGCAGGAGCCACAGGCAAGGCTGTGCCACTTACACTCAGGTTTATAGTCTTGGTTTTATTATACACCTCCCCACAAGGCAACCCTCAGAGACAATGACACCCAAGACACCTATTTAAAGGGCTTGGTGAGCTGCAGATGATGGGGCCTGGGCAGTGGCAGGTTGTCATCTGCAGGCCTTGTCTCTGTTTATGGGCTCTTAGGATGTTTGGACCGCAGGGTCAATCCTGCTTTGGTGGCACTATAAGACTCCATAGGCAGACCACAAAATGAACAAAAATAAATCCTAATGAACCTTTTCAGCCCTCATGTCCATCTGTAGGCTAAGAGTGCCATGTGTTAAACGATAATGCAAGGGGACAAGGGGAGAAGTGGTCTGCCAACAGGGACAATGAGAAAGGGTGGAGGCGCTGTCATCACTTGGTAAAACCTGGTGATCATCCTCTGAGGTGACAGATGCTGAAGAGGTGATAGTATACTTGTACACATGTATCATGTGGCAAATGGCTCTTTATTTGGGCAAACATGAAGGTGTGTATGTGTACTGTAGCCACTTTTTTTTTTCAATGTGCTGCTTTAAAGAGCCCCCTATTACAAATGTGCACCAGCTACTTCCATATCTATAACTCCAAGCCATTATATTATGGCCAATATTTGAAAACATCTTATCAGTAAACTAAAGGATTCCCAAACATGACAAGCTGTTGTTTGAAGTCAGTCCTTTATTCTTGGGTTGAGACAGCCTTTCATACTGCCTCTGTCAGCATAAAACCTACAAATTAGCAAACTCCAGCAGCCTCCCTTCATCTAACCCTTCTGTGATCAGCTTTCAGGCCTCAATTCAGCCCATTATCCACTGCTATGGTCTCAGTGTGCTTGTTATTCCCTAAGCATCAGAGAGCTGCTAGGGGAGGAAGGAAAGACACAATGTAAAAGGATGAGGAAATGCACCTCAGAGGAGAAATGAGGGGAGAAAAAGGCTTTCTGTAACTGTAGATACAACTGATAAGATTAAGAGGAAGTGTTGCAGTGTTTTTACTGTAACTATGTAGGAGGTGGCTGGTTCTACTTGGCACCAAGCCTCGGTGTTGGGAATCTGCCGGCGTACAGGCTCAATTATTTCCTACCTGTCATCCTTAGTAGCTCTGGACATCCACCTCCAGCCCAAAGGAGGCTCTGATCCATTTTCAGCACCATGAATCACCTCGCATCTGCACCCACAGACACTATTCACCCACACACAGCCAAACATGAGTCTAATTTAAGACTGAGGGCACTAGAAAGTATACTACATCTACTTGATCATAATGTGAGGGACATTACATTAGATGGTTATTTACCAAAGTAGATTCAGTAATGAGAAAAAGAATATTTGATGCAAACTCATTACTTTGATATGTCGGGAAAAAAGTGCTTTGCTACAGGAACAACTGCTATCTGAGAAACACACTGACGAAGGAGAACAATTAAATTGTATTAGGTCTTGACCTCACTCTACTGTAACTTTCCTTTATTTCTTTTTGTTGGCACCTCATTGCACTGGAGAATCATCCCCTCACCCTCTTCACTTAGATGTGCGAACGTCCCAACTTTATGTGTTTCCCCCCTGATGCAAGCACCCCCGTCTCCCTCCAACCTTTCCCTCTATCACCTAGAGAGTGCGTGGATAGAGGTTTGGTTGAAAGAGGGCACAGAGAACAGGCAGGCTGAGGAGAGAGGTAATTTCTGCTGTCTCACCTCAGTGCTTTCCTCATTCGACTCTGATTAGCTCCAATAATGTATCTCAGACTTTTCAGCTGTTCAAAAGGATGGGGGTGAAAGGAAGTGAGAGAGAGAGGGGCAAGATGGTGAAGGATACGTCCCCTCCCTCACAACTCCCCCAGACCATTAATCTCTCTCTTCTTGCCATCTTCCTGAGAAAGTGATTATGGTTAGTTAATTGTACTTGAGGAGCCTCTCTATAATGTATATCTTTTACCTTGAAAGAGGACTTATCAAACTTTAGAAACACAGATTAGCAGTTTGAAGAAAGGCCTATCTCACGGGCCATTTTAAACTTCAGGGTTGACCTGCAACTGCACCACACCGACCTATATAGATGTTGGCACCGAAGGCAAGCACAGCACAGCATCATTCACTATGTTGTAATATGGTGTAACACTTTGGGTAGCAGGGCGGCATAGTGAGTAAGGACACCAACCAGAGGACCGCTCAAGCTCAAAATACTTTTCCCCATGGGACTCAGAAAGTATCGCTTTAATTAAAAGTGTGTAAGACCCAAGAAAAAGCTTGTGACGACAGAGCTGAGATATTATTTGATTCCTTTCCAAGTGTTTTTCAAGTGTCTTTGGAAAGTTGTATAAAATAATTCATGATTAGCTGTATTATATTTTCGTGGTCATAGTAGATGGCTAATTAAGATGAATTTAGTCACCATTTCAGCACTTAAGGTAATGAGGGGAAGAATTTTTCAAAGGAAATGATGTTAATATTTGCCTATTGTGAACACAAAACCTACAGCCATTACTAATTAACATAAAACAGGGATACAAAAATATATAGCACTGATTCCTTGGCTTTATCCATAGATCCATCTGAAAATCTCCAACAAATCTTTGAACTCAATACTGACGTCAATACACCTCCAGCAGCACTACACTGCATGGCTTCCTGTATACCTGCCTCCTTAAATACTTTACTTTCCTCTTTACCCTTAACAAAGCTATCATAATTGTTGATCACCAGTGGAAAAGCCGCAGTCATTTCAAGACTGCACCGTTAACTTATACAAGGCTAGAAATAAAGGAAAGAATTGATAAATCCAGTAAAAAAAAAAAAAAATCTAACCAATAACACAATTTCTACATGAGAAATATATTCTGAACTGTAACGCAAGAATAGGTATGTGAAACATTAAAACATTATTATGTTGAATGCTAGTACTGGAAAATGACTGCTGTTTCCATCAGGAGTTTGAAAAACACACACACGTACAAGCCGTAAATGTCCGCAGGATGCCCAGTGGTCATCAAGCAGTGTCTCTTTCTTCAGCTCAGACAAAAGCCTGTGACATGTTCATTAAGCAGCAGGGATCCCATTACTGCACTCAACAGCCTCCCTGTCACAATGCTCACACATAATTAGTTACACATGCAGCCTCAGGAATGCTAATTGTTACTCTCCTCCCCTCGCTCGCTCCTTTATTTCTGTAGAGTTTCTCACATCCTCCTGCTTTCCCCGCTTTTGTTCACTCTGCAGGTGGCATGGTGTGCCACTTTTAGACTGTCAAAGTTGGTCAGAAAAGCTTTCAAATTGCAGTTTGACTTTCCCTGCTGTGAGTCTATTAACTTCATTATGGAAGGAGAGAGAGAGAGGGAGAGAGAGAGATAAAAAAGGATGTGGAAGGCAGGCTTGAGGGGGCTGTACATCAGTCGATTTTAAAAACCAAATGTGTTATTCACATGTCTTGGGACAGCTCTCGTTATATCCCACCTTATCTCTTTCTATCACTCTCTCACTCCATCATCCATTACTGAGTGCCCCAAAGTGTTATAGGTCAGCAAAAGTGAAGAAATGCATGGTAATGTGGCGATGGTTGGGGGAAAGGTCCACTTGCTAGCCACAGAGTTGTGACCAGCCTTTACAGTGTCTGCCATTATAGCTGGATCAGCCCAGCCTGATCCTGTATAAAAATGATCATCTGTCCACTGACTTTTGAAACCAGAAAGCCAAGACTCTGATCTAAAATGTCATTAAGCAGCACAGCCTGGGGCTGCGCCATTAACTGTGAATGGGAGACAAACTGTAGACTCTTTTTTTTTTTTTTTTTTCCCCTAGAAAATCATCCTCTGTGCTGTCAGCAGCCACATTTCCATGCCACAGCCTCATCTCTGCTAATTGATTCCTAATGAACTTGTATACCTATTATATCACAGATTGACGGTGGTACACAGACACAATTGGTTCTATTGTTTCTGGTGCCCCTCTTAATGGAAATAGCACAGCTTTGCTCTTATAACAGTTCTTTGGCTGGTAGGATTGTAAAGCTGCAATTATAGAGCCCTTATCAGAGGCTCCTGGAATAAATTTATTCATGCTGCTATCTACTGTAAAAATGCCTTGCACTGAAGAAAAAATGTGTCACATAATAATAACAATAACAGCAACAATAATGTTAAGCAGAAGAAAAAGCAGAAGTTTGAGGTTACTTTAATTGTTTTTCAGTTTTATTTTCTTTAAAAACCCACTCTTCTTAAAATCATGCTTTTTTAATGTGTTCAAGGTGCATTTTAAATCTTATACTTTACTGATATATCTGCTTTAATGTGTTTTGCTAGAAAAAAAAAATGCACCTTCATAGCCATGTATTCTATGTGCTCTGCTCATCATGGAACAATGTTCTGCTTCACGGCGGTCAAAATGCTTCTTGTCGGTCGTACTCGTAGAAATCAATATTGACGCAGGCCGTTTACGTTTGCTCGTCTGTTATGTCACAGAGCGGGACCAGTCCTAGCCTCAGTATCTCACTGCTTATTTGCATATTTCGTGAATGAGTAGCTAGTGGACCAAGTGTCTCTCAAAAGACGCTCTGTGCTGTTCAAAGCATATCTCTCTAACAGTGCAGCTGGGTATTCATTACAAGGTAGGTAACGTGTCAGAGCTGGTGATTGTAACCAACATTTTTCTAACATTAGCAACACATTATTAACTGATTGATGAAAACTCATTTTACCTATTGTTGTTGCATTTCTAACATTGTGGAGAGCGATGCATAACATAATTCTGATTCTTTGACCTGTAAGCGACCCTGTACTCTTCTTCTGTGCAACTGATCTGCAGTTTGAACATGTAAGGCTGAATTACCCCTACAGTGCATTACCACTTGCCTTTGTGTAGCGTACAGTAACTAGCAAAACAGAGAACAGGCAGAGGTTTGTGTGTTTGATAAGCGGAGTCGAAGGTGGGCAGGGATGCGAGCAGCGGAGGAGTGCGGTTGGGTGGTGATTTGAATAGAGGCGGGGACTATTTGCATGTTCATTGATCAATGCATACTAAATGAAGGCAAGTGTGAAGAGACAGACAGTTTTCATTGGGTTGGCCAGGCTGAAGCAAGTGTTTACCATGGGGTGGCACAGAAATCGGTGTCTTGTTGAGTTTTTTTTTTCTTCCCTTAAACAAGCTGATCTTCATCAGTCATGAGTCTTCAGTATATCAATGCCACATACGCACATTTTTTTTTAAACAGATTTTTAAAACTAAATCCAACACAGGCATTTTACCACCATTTCAAAAATATCTCCATCTATAGCAACATGGCTGAAAATGAATATCACATAACCATTCACATACACTGTGTGAACGGTTTTTTCCAGTATTGTGCAGCCGTACCCGAAATTTACGTGCCAACCTCCAGATGTCAACCACGAATGAGAAGGTAAGTTAGCTGAAAAGAACGAAAAGGGAAACCCCAGGATTCATTGTAAGAAATGGGCAAAGCTACTTCTGGCAGGACACTGTAGGTCTTACCGATAGCTGACACTCCAATCATCTCAGACACTGGATTGTCAGACTTTTTAAAAACCCCTCTCACACACACACACACACACACACACTCACACACACACACAGTTGTATGCTGCTGAGTTGATGCTGTGCCATTGTAGCTGCTCCAGCTGCCTGCAATATGCTCTCAGCCTCCCCCTGCTTTAGTTCTGCTCTGTACTGCATTCACCCCCAGGGGGTTTATTCTCTGTAGCTTATCCCATGGGGGATTTATCTCGTGGTGTTCCCTGACTATTCATTTGCTGTGTGCTGTGCTTGTATTCTGTATGCGTCATTACGACAGCAGGGAGCAGCCTATAGAGACCCATAGTGTCGAATCACACTGTACCCATATAAAGTTGTTATCAGTTTCAACAAATGGTGAAGCTATTGCCGTGATTTCTGACACAGCTAAAAGTCCAAAGTGGTCGGTGCAAATGAACAACACCACAGAGAAGTGCAGAGCTGGTGGAAACAGCTGGGGGAAATTAACATCTGGGCTTCCAGGAAAAAGTATATCAATCAATCTACACCGCCTCTCATCTGTGCATAAATGAGAATATCACAATGTGTGTTTATATAACTGTAGTAATTTTTTAGGCCATCAGTTTTTATGGTACTTTTATTTGTTGTATTGATTCAGTTTTAAATGTGTATAAAATTGTCTGCACTTTTATTATTTTTTTATTTTTTTATCTCATCTTTTGCCTGCACTTTGAATAACCTCTGTATGAAAACTATATAAATAAACTTGCCTTGCCTCGTAAGTAAGTAATCTGTGTGTGACAAATACTTCACTTATGACTGCAGTGCGTTTGCCGAACATAAAATTTACTATGACCAGTGCGAACAAAACATGTTGAAAAACAGCTAAACAGGCGGAGCACGGCTTTAAAGTGGCGAATGATGTGGTTATCCTGGTCATTCAGACACTGCAGTAACTTCAACTACGGCAACAGTTTAAGTCTGTGGTTCTGTGCGTCTGTAACATCTGCACTTGTCTGTGGTTTTGATTAGAATATAATCCCTCCATGCCACAAACAGGTAGGGTACCTCGCCCCGTGTTGATTAAGCTCCCCTCTTTGTGCTGCAAATCCTGCACATTTCCAATCATACCCGACCCTGGGAATACACACATAGAAAGCAACACATAGTTTCCACTGTGCCAATCTCTTTTTTCCACAGCCGTTATACTAGGTATCACAATAAAAATTCATATGATATATTAAAGTAAATACACTCTACACACGGGCTTTAATGTATGTTTTAAATGCAGAGTGAACAAGCTGGCGAATATGGATGATTTCGGTGTTTATGATCTTATGACGTAAGAAAACTGACAAGCAGGGCAATTTCCAAAAAGTGGGCCACTAGCTTGTGTAAGCTACTATTTAAAATATATGCAGTGTGGCAAAATGACACAATATATTAGGTGTCGACATGTAAACAATGTGATCATAATGCAGTTGGAGGGATTTGCTCAGCTTTCTACAGATCAATATTTAGCATTTTCAGCACACTTGGTGTAAGCCAACCACACTAAAAATAACATCTTCATGACAAACCTGGTTCCATCTCAGGGTTGACATGTTGCTATTCAGATGCATATGTATTATGTCATGAGTCTGGAGGCTCATGACAGACAATTGTGCATGAGGAAGTCACGAGGACAAAAAACAACAACTCGCCTTTCTGCAAACCATGGACATGTTTTCTAGTTTTGTGACATGGTATAAAATGGGTGAAAAACACTGCGTCAGGAGGCAGGTGGGATGGTGGATGGCTTTGACCGGGCTGCGATTCCTGTGTTAAGCAAAACCCATGTCTGTTTTTAGCTGACGGTAACTAGCTAACGTTAATTGGACTTGACTGTGGCCATCCGTGGCTATTTTTAGGCTTGTGCACAATAATGTGACTATTGCCAACACTGTGAGCAAGAAAAAGACAAAAAATAAATAAATAAATAAATAAATCTGTGTGATCAATTTGACAACTCCCAAAAATAATGTCATAATTCACATTAGTGGCATACTTTCTTCTTTTTTTTTTTCAAAATAAATATGAAATACTTACTCAAGTATGAACCTATTCTCCCACACAGAAGAGTAGCCAAGATGAGGCAATATTTTAGACTGTTAAGCTAAGCTTCTCTGATTGGTGACGACAGATTGTGGCCAATTGTTGTTAAGTTACTTCTGAGCAATGCTCTCCATTTAGGAAACAGTGAAACCTACTTCAATGATGACAGTTTAAGATTGAATAATTAAGCAAAGTGAAATATTAATTCAGGATGAGAGCCACACAAGAAGTGATCAGTCATCCTAACCTAGAAAAAGGCCTAAATAAAATAATGATAAAGAAGACAACAGTGTGATAGCATTTTGCTCCGTTTCCCGTTTTGCTCCCGAACCCTGCCTCTGAGCAGAGACATTAAGTTTTTATCATAACAAAATGATTTCTGAGATGTTCTTTTCCTAAGAGAAAGGGAAGCAAGTTGAGCTATTTAAAAAGACATTTTCTTTTCTTTTCTTTTTTTTTTAATTTCATTTTGGAATTGTTCCACTGCTGTTCTTCTGGTGTGAATTTTGATGGTAATGATTTGGTCTCTGCCTGTGAGTGTGAATGTGTGTGTGTGTGTGTGTGTGTGTGTGTGTGTGTGTGAGAGAGAGAGAGAGAGAGAGCGAGCGAAAGTCTGTTTTTGTCTCTCTCGGCTTCGGTTCCGGTCATGAGGTTAACTCATTGTATTTTTTCCAGTTCAGCTCTCTGCCATAAAGATAACTCTGAGGGGTCATGTGTTGGGAGGGCATTGTCCTCATATATACTGGGGTTTTGATACAGAACCTACAATAATACTTTAACCCCTTGAACTCTGATTTTCCCTTAAATTTCCCCTTTGGTATCCTTAAAGTTAAAAAAAAAATAAATAAATAGAAAATGTGTTTTTCCCCATACTGGAGGACAGTGTCACATCCATCTTGCGTATCTGCTGGTTGCAGCGCTCCACTGAATCTACATCACACCTCTGTTGAGTGAAATATTCAGAGCCAAGATGCCATTGTTTTATGGCTGCTGCATCAAATCAAGTAGAAAATATCTGGATGTCTTGTGCATCATTTTTATACACATTTCTCTGTAATTTAACAGGACATTTGTGGTATCTGTGGAAACCCTGGGATCACCACTAGAGATTAAAATAAACTTTTGTGGGTTTGAGCCATGTAGGTACAATGTGCAAATGTAATATATGTAGTCTTCAACAGGCACAGTTTGTTTGGCCCACATGGAATAGAAATGGTTGCACTTATAATAGAGCTACATTAGATATACTAGTACATTTACAGTATATTGCAGGTTACAGCCCAGTATCTAGGTTGCAATATATATATTTTTTTCTGTCTTGGTTGAGAGGAGGGGCTGGTTTGCTGATGTATGGTACCATGCTGTAGTTGGGACATAGAGAGACAAGAAGTCATTGGTACCTGGGAATAACTGAGGTGGTGGTGGCCCATCTCAGAGAAACATTAATTGAAACACAAGGGGATGACACTAGCTGTGCCAGACCAGTAATACAGTATAGCTACCCCATACTAAAATGCTCCCTCACTCCTCGGAGTCCTCTCTCCCTCCCTCTACCTCTTCCCTCTTGCCCTTGCCTCCTATTCTTCCTTGTCTCCAATATCCTCCCAGCTCTTATGGCTATATGTGTAGGCCACTGTGCCCCACATGACAAGCAGTGTCTGCTGGTAACGTTATTGAGCAGCTGTCAGAAAGCAAGTTTCATTGCCTTCACATTTTCATAACAGACCTGTGCTGCTGAATCTTGCCACAAAGCCTCACGTTTCAGCAGAATTTGAGGCAACAGTGTCACCTATGGGCTGAGGAGAGACTCACATTCCACCTGTCAGGTCCACTCAAACAACGAGGTACAGTACATGTAAAAAGGCAGTTTTACATCATTCATGAAACAATCCAGGCCTCCAGTGCCTGTATATATCATTTGAGATGCACACAACCTGCGTTCTCGGCATAGTCTGACGAACATGGCCCCGCCAGATGCTGAGCAAACAGACATGGTGAATTTCAAAAGAACAAGAAAGAGAAAGGATTGTGAATAATTCATTATTCTGTTGCGCTTCTCATTACTGTAATTACACAGTCATTGTTCTCTGACAGGGAAGAAACGTAAAATTACAATTTAGGCAGAGAAATTGTCATTTGTAGCAGTAATTGACACTAATAAAATCATTCTTCCTTTTTCCCCCTGTGGATCATATGCTAATCAAAATATGAAGTATTAAAGATGACACTAACGGGCGTGATAAGTGGCTAATGAAAGAGGGGCGGCAAGCGGGATAGTAATAGACATACTCCGGCTAATAAGTTCCTGTTCATTAGAGCATGCACACTGTACCCTCCTCCTGTCTTGTCTGTTTCTTCTGACTGACAGCTTTGACAGCCTTTTCTGTCAAAGAGAAACTTTTGACCGCATCCTCAAATAAAGCATTAATATTTCACAGCACCAGTAAGCAAGTCATAAGCCTCTTTATATATGGATCAGCAGAGTGCTATTATTGGAGGGTGACACAAACCTCTACTTGACTCTCTATTTAAAAATAGATGACACTGTCTATAATGCTAGCATTTTGATGACATTCTCTTGTCTGGCAGGATGTCTTTACTGCCTCTCACTATGTTGGTAGGCTGACTCACACAGAGTGGAGTTGATATGACAGACTTTGATCTCTCCCACTCTGTCTTTCCCTTCTGCTATTCCCCCCAATGGACTTCTGCATATGTCGACCCACATCCACCCTGAAAAAGCAGAACGAAGATCCATGAAATGAGATGCCAAATACTAGACTCTCCTTGTGATACGGCAAAAGAACTGAGACAGAGAAGGAATAATAATAATAAAAAAAAAGAAGTTGCGAATAGGGAAAAGCAGGCCAAGCCATTGGCCGTAATGAATAGTGTGTGACTCCAGTTCAGTGCTGATGGGCGTATTAATCTTGCTGCAGTAAAATCTGGTCAGGCATTCACAGTGGGACGGCACCACGTGCGGCTTAGGCCCCAAATTACACCCTGGAGGGGCTTTACCCTTTAGAAAGAGAAAGGAAAACTGCTAAAAAACAGCCAGAAAATAGCACCTGTGTTACAAATAGGCAGCAGAGGGGATGTGTGGAGGGCTGGAGGCAACTAGTCTGTAACCCATGTAGGCAGGAAGGTGCCAGGGAGTGGGAGAGAAGTATGAGTGGTGGGCTTTACCAGTAGGACTGGAGCTATCTGGTGTACATGAGGAGAAGAGAGGAACTCTCAGAGATAATCATGCTAATGCTGAATTCCCTCATTACCTCTGAGGCTGAGCTGTGGGCCTAAGTCCAACTCTCACACATACACGCAGAGGGAGAGCGAGGGGAAGAAATTGCAGAGGGCAGTATATAACTATGCAGAGTGAGCTCTTTGCGGACTCTGGGGAACAGAGCCAGTATGTTGATCGTCGGGATCTATGGTATGCGGAAAGGCCATTTGTACCAGCCTATAGGGATATAAGATAAGATATGCTGTTTGGAAACGTGATGCATGTCTCATATACTGCTAATTCTGAGATGATTAAAAGTGAGCACATATTTGAAATCTAGCTTGATATATCTATATTGAATGATGACAAAATAATTGGGTTTATTTATTCAGTGTCGCCTATTGTTTCTGCTCTATACAAATGGAACTTTGTGTTGGAGAAGCTCTGACAGAAGCCTGACATACTTTCCTCACAGACTTCTGCCTGCTTGAGCCTATTATACAATTCAGCACCGCTCAAAGTCACTTCAGTTACCAACATGATGCTGTTAGCGCCCCCAAACACGTACAGATGATCCCCAGAGGTTTTTGTATTGGTGCAATGCTACAGATCAGATAGATCTCAGATCAAAGATGTTACATTTTACCCAAACCCTAATTGGCGTCAAGCAAAAATAGAATATTTGAACTTCCTCTGATCATTGTCAATATAGGACAACAGCACATATAAAGAGTGACAAGGTTCACTAAAGTTGCTGTTGCAACATAATCAAATTAAGTTTCCCATTCAATTTAAATCTGCATGAGTATTGTGTTTGATCTATTTTATCTGCACAGTTTTAATATTTGCTGGATATGACCGGTCTAAAATGAAAACCAGGACTTTTTCATTAATGTGTACAACGGAATTAACTGACAGTTCATTCATTGCTTATTATTTTAGCGCAGCAACTCCATGTTGGTGAGCTGAATAGAGACTTGATTGCGGATAACAGTGAATGAGCGCTTACTTAATTCGCTATCACACGTCAGTTAATATTTGATGCCCTCTTCAAAGACAGCTCATCATGTGAATGACATAAAGGGAAATACATGATAACTGAAAGAAGAGAAACACTCGGCATGGAGCATATGAGCTCCAACAAAGAATCCACATATAATAAAGCCACTTTTGATTCTCCCTTCCAGTCTCAGTTTTGCAGTACCTACTGGGATCCACAGGACACACACCAAAGCTAATTGTCATCTGTCCGTCTATGCACAGATACCTGTAGATCACAGCGTGTTGGTGGAGGCGGTTTGGAGAGCGGATCAAAGTCCGAGGTGATTGACTGCAGTGAGGCGGTCACCAACAGCTCTAGGTGAGACTAAAATAAGCTTGGCCTAAATAGCGATTATCACTCAAAGAGAAGCAAAACTGGAATACAAGGAGAAAATTCAAGACTCAAAAATGCCTGGAAAAAAAAATAGCTGTTGAAAATCAAGAGCTCTGTAAATTTTCTAATCCTTGAGAAGGCATTTTTGTGTATTCCTTTTAAGTGCACAAGCACACATGCTTTTTTAGCATGTGGAACAAAGAAAAAGAAAAAAACAATCTCTTAGGTCCTCTTACCTAAACTGTCAGTGCCTCATTCATCATGATGAAATAAGGAAAACAAATGTTGTGCTACATAATAACACAGGGGAACGTTTCTCCAAAGGTTAAACACTATTTTAAGGTAGCATATGAACAATGACTTCAAGCAATTTAAGTTTCCCTCTCTGGGCTTTTGGTGTGTTTATGCATGTCTTTGTGTGTGCCATCGAGAGTGTGTGCTTTCCTGTTTGTTTGTTTGTTGTATGTGTGTGTCTGTGTGTGCGTGTGTGTGTGTGTGTGTGTGAGAGAGAGAGAGAGAGAGAGAGAGTGTGTGTGTGTGTGACTTTGAGAGAGCAAATGAAAAAAAAAAAAGACT
>OMLB01064147.1:25186-39754 GCA_900302555.1 Myripristis jacobus | reverse complement strand
GACATTGCCAAGAGGATGGTCTGTGGTCGGACGAAGGCAGAAGCCATCGTCACTGACGTGCTTGCCCCTGCATCCGTCGAAGGTTGCCTAAAAGACCTCAAAACGCCGCTGAATAAGCCACGGGAGGCAACAGTCAAAGGTATGTTCATGTGTGTAACATTATTGTGTTAGCAATCAAGCTAATCATGTCGCCCGGTCCTGTCTATTTTTGCCGGTAGATCCGCTAGCTAGCTAACAGTAACGTTAGCTGGCTCACGTTAGCTATCTAGATGGTAGCACTAATGTTATTGCATACAAACTTTGTATCCAGGTCCAGTGCGGTGTTCTTACAGTTCACTGAAACTGTGAACTGTAAGAACACCCCACTGGACCAGGTCAAGAGTATCAGTAGCTAACGTTAGCTAGCATAATGCTGTTCATCCGTACCTTCATATGAAACCTGGCTGTGTGTATCGTTATGTGATTGTGAGCAGAGCAACACTAACATGATAACGTTAGTCCGTGGGCCAGAGCCCATAATTTCACAATTCACTAATGAACAAAGGCTACAATATTTTTTAAATAGTATGTAGCTGTAGAATATACTTAGGAAATATATGAATGAAATCTTTCTTAATCAATAGTAATCATAATAATAATGCCCAAAATTGTACTATTTGTTATCTCTCAAACAAATAAAAGCAACTATATTTTTTGAATAGGTATAAATATTTCTGTAGATTATATTTATCTAAATCAATAATGATCAAAACATAATGCAGTATCTTGTATTTGTTATAATTATCTGTTTTTAGAGCATCTCTGTTAAGTTCATCCCATCTCCTGTGTGTCTCCACAGCCCACACACCATTCTTCTCAGTGGCCTCAGATGCTTCCAGTCATGGGACCACCAAGCTCTTCCCACTGTCAGTGCGATACTGGACACCAGACTTGGGACTACAAACCAAGGTCCTCGATTTCTATGATGACAGTGACGAAACATCTGCCGCGATCCACAACCAGATAGTCACCAAGCTGAAGGAAAACGGGCTGGGACTAGACATGATATCTGCGTATTCCGCTGACAACGCTAGTGTGAATTATGGGAGATACAACTCTGTCTTCCAGAAACTGAAAGAGAACAACAATGACATTTTGAAGGCAAACTGTGTGGCCCACATTGTCCACAACAGTGCAAAACACGCAGGAGATCAGCTAAACATAGACATTGAAAATGTGGTCAACAAGACCTTTAGCCACTTCTCCTCATCTGTCAAACGTGTTGACGAACTCAAGTCAATTCACACCTTTCTGGAGGAAGAGTACCAGTCCTTGCTTGGACATGTGCCCACAAGATGGCTGAGCCTGTGGCCTGCAGTGAAAAGGCTTAACAACTGCTGGGCTCCTATCAAGAGCTACTTTCTCTCATTGGGAAAGGAGCAGTGCCCAAAGTCACTATGGCGGCTGTTCAAGGATGACCAGGATGGTGAGGGCAACCCCCTCGAGTTACAGGTAATTAATTTTAATTGCACTCAACTTTTTATTTTATCTAAATATTATTACATGAAACGGGGATTAGAGAAATAATGATAATGCAAACAGTATCAGCACACAGGATCATTGACTCTCCTTACTACTTTTAGGTTTACCTGTCCTTTCTCAGCAATGCGCTGAAGATTTTCCATGACACTGTGCTGGTGCTGGAGCGAAAAGATGGTACTGTCTGTGAGCTCTACGATATGATGTTCACCCTGAAAACCAAGCTACAGCAACGCCAGAGTGATGGTTTCTTTGGGGCCCAGACGGGTGTGCTCCTCCAGCAGTTTCCTGACAGACAGGCAGCAGTGATCAGAGAGGACATGTCCAACTTCTACCAGGCCTCTCTCAACTACCTGGAGCAGCGCTATGACTTCACAGACTCCAACTACCAGAAGAAAGTGGCCAGCCTGGCACTACAGAAGAGCCCATTCAACTTCTCCCATCTCTGTGAAGCTGTAGAGGTCCTGCAGCTAAAAGCAAGAAGTTGGACATGGATGCGCTATATGATGAGTACTGTGTCGTTCTGCCACACCAACAGGCCATCGTACAATCAGAAGCTCCAGTCGTGGAGAAGTGGGCCACCTTACTCAAGCACACACACACACCAAACATGACAGCAGTTGCTTCTTTCCTCTTGAGTGTACCTATCACCAATGCTGCAGTGGAGAGAGTCTTTTCACTGATGACAGGATGCTGGATGGACACAAGGAACAGATGTTCGGTGGACCTCATAAAGTCAGAAATCCAGGTGAAGAGCAACTTTACATTCAGTTGCAAGGACTTCTACACTTACATAGTGAAAGAGAAGGCCCTCCTCAATGCTGCACGCTCCAACAAGAAATACAAATTCAAGAAGAAACTTGAAGGTAAGAAACTTAATATGTTATTTAAGACCCCCTATGTCTAAGATGAATTTGATTTTGAACATTGGTGGACTGTCTACAGGGGTGCAAACTTGTCACCTTTAGGTGACAATATCCTTTTTTAGGTCAAAATAGGTCATTATTTTGCATAGGATTGTATCTTTGTCACTTTGTGATGGTGATGGGTTTGCACCCCTGTGTCTATACTGGAAAACCATTTGGAAGCTTATCATAATAAATAGTGTTGCTTAAATTCTGTTTCTTATCTTTCTTCCTTATTTGATTCAGATGCTGGTGAGAAGGTGTGAGGACAGAGTCCTAAAGGGTGTCCCCAGAATGCTGAACAGTTTTTTTTCCTGTACCTGCCTTTACTAGGCTATCACTGCAAGTTCACCATCCTTCCTCCCCCTTCTCGTTCCGTGAACCTCTGGACTTGTGAGTTAAGATTTTTTTTTTTTTTTTTTTTTTTTTTACTGTTCCTGCTGTGTTGAGCCACTGCAATGCCTGTTAATCCATGCAAAAGTGAGTGGAGACTAGTTACTTTTCCATTGCAATTCATTCACTTTAAATAAAAAGTAAATCTTAAGTGGAAGTTCATCTGTCAATTAATTGAAATGTTTAAAATATTATGAGTGTCTTTTATTTAGAAAAAAAAAACACATTGGTTTTGTTTTCGTGCAGGAGTCGCTCTCGTCACTCCCTGTCCAATCAGTGGCCTGCATGACATTCACGTCACATTTTCGGCTCGACTCAGCTCGCTTGGAACCCCGGCTGAGTAGGTCCCAAAATGGGACCTGCTAGCAGGTACTACCACCTAATGGAAAAGCTCTCAAACCGAGTAGAGTCGAGCTGAGTAGGTACTAGTGGAAAAGGGGCATTAGAGGCTGGATGGCTAGCTGGCAGGGCCGCCGCTCCCTATACGCAGACTACGCACCTGCAGGGGGGCCCAAAAATTATGGTTGATAATAAAAAAAAAAAGTCATGATAATTATAACATTATTACATAACAAAAAATGTATAAATTATTTTTAACAGGCCCACTGTCTTTTTTAATTGTGTACCCTACTCAATTTGAGAAAATTAAATGTTTTACCTAAAAGAGGCCCCCCAACACACACCCCTTCCCTCAAATGGTACAGTCTTCAAGTGCACGTCTTTTTTTCCCATCGGAGTTTGCTGCTCCGCCTCCGGTGCACCGTGCAGGCGCTATTGCCTTAATAGCTTGCAAGCCTTATGTTTTGTTGACTGAGGCAGGGCTCTCAAGTCTCACGCATTGGGAGAAGGGAAGCAAATCTGGGTGGCGCAACCCCTCCAGTCGTTTCCCCTGCACCTGCGCCACCAAGAAACCAGTTCAACTGCAGGCATGATATACGGCAAGCAGCAGTGTAGGCTATTCAGTGTGTGGTTGATCCAAACTTGCAAAGTGAAGCATAAAAGTAAATATATTTTCTCGAGTTTTTTTCTCGCAAATTTGCGACTTTATAATCTCAGAATTTCCGACTTTTTCTCGCAAATTTGTGAGTTTTTCAGGTTGAAAATCACTCTCATAGACTTACATGGTGAGATTTTTTTTCACATTTTGGACCCTACAATTCATTTCTATGGGCCCAGGGAGGGCTTGCCCCAAACGTGATTCCGTCATACGCACCGTTGCGTGAGCGGACGATACGTGCAGCGTCGGGCGGGAGACCGCAAGATGAACATGGCTCGGAACTGCAGCAACTCCATCATTTCAATCTGCTAACAGTGATTTCATGGGCAAACTAGTAGATGACAATGTATCTGTACGGTGGAAGTGTTTTTATTGTGGAACCAAATTTACTGTATTTGAGGCATTTACCGTATTGACCCGCATAAAAGACGACCCTGATTTTAAGACGACCCCTCTTTTTCAAGACCCTTTTTTGGAAAAAATACTTTTTATATGGACAGGTGAGTGGCCGGCTCGCCTGATGCCGACCGGTGCAGCAGCCGGCCCGCCTGATGCCGACCGGTGCAGCAGCCGGCCCGCCTGATGCCGACCGGTGCCATGCCCACCCGGTCAGGTCTGCCGGATCTGACAGGTGAGCGGCGCACACACGGCGCACAACGGACAATGACACAGACAACATGGTTGATTATTGACTGCGCTATGCGGCCATTCGCCGGTAATCGTGGCATCAGGGGAGGCTACCTACAGTACAATACATGTGTATTTGGTTAGACCCCCAGTATTAGATGAGGGCGTTTTTTCAGGGCATTTTCAATGGAAAAAATGTCATCTTATGTTCAGATGAATACGGTAACTTGATATAGCTGTACAAAAATACTACCGTGTGTACAATTCATGTCTGGTGTTGCCATCTAGTGGCTGAACAGGAAAACCACATTAAACAATGCAATGTAACACTGTAAAGTTAGCTATCTGACTTTTATTTATTATTTTACCCATTGAATGTGTCATCTTAGCCATCATCGCAATAGTTGCCCCCCCTGAGAAATTTGTCAGGAGCCGCCACTGGCCGTGAGTATATCCAATCAGCAACAAGTAAACCCCAAGCCCCACCGAGGAGTTTTTCGGGGCCATTCACAGTACCTACCCCGAGGGAGGGACTTGTTTAGCCCCTGTAAAAGTTCCTGAACTCTGTCCTTCGGGGGTGGTTCCTGCGGTGGAGACACGCAACAACGGCCCCGGCACCGTAAAATTACCTAAAAGTTCCTCTGGTGGAAACGGGCCTTTTGTGTTTGCGAACAGATTCTCTGCTCTTGACACCCTCTAGAGGTCAGAAATCTCGGTGTAGCTTGAAGCTACCAAAGTATATTCTGCACGCACTTATGCAACGGATATCTGTGACAGACAAATACAACAACTGTTGATGAAAAGTCAAGTAAGAATGTTTTGGCCATTTAACCGCTACAAGTGCTGCTGATGCACCACTGCTTCCTATCAGGAGAATGGAAGTAGTCGGAGAATGAGGTTTGTACAGTTTGGTGCACAAGGAAAGAGCATGTGTCACCAAATTGCGTGTTCATTCCCCAGAAAGCATGAGTACAATCGGCAAGTTATCTGTCCATTACATTTAGTTATACTGTGTACAAGTTCCATGTTTTGCCTGAGGGTGGCGCTTGAGGAAAGGTCTTTGAGTCACCACAATCAAGAGGACGCTTCCTTTGGGGAGTATGAATGTGATCACCAAATATCATTTTCTGGAAATTTGTGTGCAAAGTTGATATTTCAGCCTGATGGTGGTGATGCAAGAACAGTCATGAGGTCACCAAAACAGACACGGTTCTTACTTTAAGAAGTGAGAAGGTGCTTAACAAACTTCATAACAATCAAGACATGTTGAACAAACAGGGCTATCAGCAGCACAAAAATATCTCATTAATGGGACAAGTCACAGAAGGGACTGATGCATTAGGTTCTCCGCACGTCTCCTGATAAAAACATTCAAAAATGTTTCAAATGAAGCCACCTCAGTCAGTAACAGAGCAATACAGTGGAAACTCAGAGCTATTAGATGGTTGAATAACTATGAAGTTACACTGAGCTGCTTCAGCAATGGTTTGGGAAAATAGCCTGAATCCTGCTTGACAGCTCAATGGCAACTACATCAGCGCAGAAAGCGCCTAAAAGAAAGCTGTCCATATTCTTTTTTTTTTCTCCGCTCAGTAGCCTGGAAAGCAAAGAGGGGTGACGTCTGTGGACGATCTGCATGAGTCATGTATCTCCAATTTTGACAAAGAGACAAAAACACATGCAGGCAGACAGGTTAATGGGAAGAGACGGAAACAGATGCACACAGCCAGGGGAGGAGATAAACATAAACATATAGGGAGACAGGGAACCAGGCGGCAGGGATTTATACAAAGCAACAGACAGGCAGGCAGAGGATCCCTTTGACTGTGTGCCAATGCAATTTCTCTCAGGCTATCAACTTATAAAACGGGTGATAGCTCAGAAAAAGAGCTTTTTCTTCCATTCAGTCTAAAACCCAAAGTGAGAAAGCGACTGCTGCCAAGGGAACAAAGCTAATTACACTATTCCAGGTGTCTCTGAATACCAACTAATGAAGAGGCAAGGTTTTTGAACACCATCTACACTGAGACAAATGCAGGTCATCTATAACTTTGTTTAATACACAGCATTGTTTTTACTTTACAGTGTTTATAGCCCCATAAATGGAGGGATGCTAGTAACAATTCACAATACTGTCACAGAGAAAGCTACACTTTGTGCGTCCGAGCCCCCCCACAACATAGACAATTTTAGCAGAAAGTGACAGAATCTGATAACATGTGGGAGTCCCAGAGGATGCTGAAGTTGTCAAGATGAAATTCATAAGTGAGTCTGTCTTTGATGTTGTATACACATCACTGGCTCCTTACCAAGTGATCTTCAAGGTGAGTGACCCAGATAAGGCTCTACAGTGACATTTCTTTGGTGCATGACATGTGTTCCTAAATGAATACCTGAAAAGAAAAATTTATCCTAAAACATCTGAACATAGTTGGAAAAAAAATGAAACTGCTACTGGTAATGCTCCTTAACAGTATGTTTTGTTCTTTTGTGTTTTCTTCCTCCATCAGATAACTAGCCAAATGTACAGCAGACAAAGTGATGCCAAGTCAAGATATTTCAAGTACAGCTTCAACAGTGTTTGACCATACAAAATACTTCATCATCAACAGTAAACACTGGATTTTTGGTGGTGTCACTCCCTCAGAATCAAGTTGCCATTTTGCACTGACGATCAACAAACATCCTGGGAGAAATCTTTTGTAGAGGAGGCAAAGATAGTTTCTCTACCCACAGTTGCAAAAATAGACCACAACGCAATGCAGCCTGAGGATGAGCCTCACTTTTTCTCCACAGGAAAAACTGCCCCCTGTATTACTCTCACTCTCTCCACCTACATGTGCAACCCGGAGCTGAACGCAACGAGTTCACAGCCCATCTCTGGGGCTTCTTTGAAAGGCATTTTAGGACATGTAGGAAAAGATAATGCAGTCTGAGCGCAAGTGGGTACACCTAAAAGTAAACTTTACAATACTGAAATGCATTGAATATCACAGCTTGACGATATGAAACTGCGAATCTGAGGGCAGATTTATCCATTAAGATTTTGATTTTTCATCCTGGGTTTCTCATCTTTGGACTCAGGGTCACTGACACATTCATCATGTTGTCCAACCAGCAGAGATGGTTTTGGAAACTACACGGTCTCTATCTCAACCGTCTGAGCCACAGAGCAGAGTCCGCCCTCCTCCTGTAAGATCACCAGCTCTCCCACGGTCTGCTGTCCGTGGACCAAGATGCACTGCTCTCCAGCATCCGATATCACCACCTCCACCAGTTCCTGCCCGGCCGCTTGCGGGAGTGGGCTCTCTGCGGTGAGGAGCAAAGGGGCGGAGTCTGATGTGTTTAAGCTTCCCGTTCGAGTCCCTGCAGTTTGAACATAGACCACAGTGTGTTCGACTTGTCCTGAGACGTCATGGTGGCTTCCTTCTCCTCCCCTCATTGTGCTCTCGTCCTCCCCCTCCACTCGAAGCCTCCCTTCTATCTTCCCCACCTCATTCCCCCCAGCTGTCTGCTCCCCTACCCTGAGTTCAGCTCCCTCCTGTTCCCCCCGTGCTTCCTCCCCTTCTCCTCGCCTCGCTGTGACAACTTCTTCCACTCTTTCTGCTCCTCTCCTCACCTCTGTCTCCCCCATCAACTGAGGTAGTGAAGTTTTTCTGGGTCTGCCTCGAACCGGTCTTGGGTGACTGGAATCTAAAGCCATTAACGCCTGCGAAATCTCCTTCCTTCTCCCCTCTCCCTGCCCTTCCTCCTCTTCCTCCTCCTCCCTCCTTCCCTCTCTCCTCTCCTCATCCTCCTTCATTCCCTCTCTCCTGTGTTGAGTTTGGTGCCTCAGTAGACTTTGTCTCAGAGTGTAGGACGCTCCACAGTGGCAGCTGAACGGTTTCTCCATCAGGTGAGATGACTTCATGTGTCTCCTCAGCTTAGTAGCCAGGATGTAGCCTGAGAAAACAAAAAGACAACATGAAGCAAAAAAAAACTCCAAAAGAATTATAGATTTCATAATCTTTAGGATCAATCACTAGATCAATTAATATCTGAACATGAGCACATCACTGACCAAATTAGAAACACAAACAGAAGAATTTAATCAAGGGAGTTACAATAATAATATGTGGGAGCTGGAGATATTGACCTTCACTACACTGCACTGCTACCTGTTACATTCAAAAACCTATTCAAAGGGAATTCCCCCAGATTTTTATTTCTGGTGGGATACATCTCACCTAATGCCAAGCCCAGAACTGCTGCTGACATAATCAGCAAATTAACTGAGAGGCTCCAATCCTTATCCCCAAATGCTACCATTTAAACCGCTGTAGTCAGAGGTAAGCTTAAATGATGGTAAAATGTGTAATTTTTGAATTTTCACTAAAATGCTTTTTATTGTCATCACGGGGTGTTGAAACCATCATGGGATCAGAGCACATTCACAATTTTTATGCCCCTGTTTGATTGGCCCCTAACCTGCAACTGCCATTGTCCACTCGGTCCAACAAACAGTAGTGGGTAACAGCATCTGCTAGCTTGTTAGCACAATACACCTACCATCTACCATTTTTCGGAGGATTATTTTAGCAATCTAACATTATGTAAGAAGTGCTTCCATCTGATGTGGAACCGGTGGTGTCAGATTTTGACTTTCTCACCCCAACTCTACAACTGCTGTACCAGCCATCAAAATGTAAGCTTTTAGCAAGTGAGCTCTTCAGCAGTGTTAACTATGAATAATTTGCTAACATACTGTTGCTAGATTAGTAAGACCCGGGAGCATTTCAGTTCCAACAAGCAGGATATTTTCCTCCTTGCTGGACAGATGAGTCAAGTTATTAACTCACGAGAGGAACTAAAGCGAAACCAGCCTTGCTGTAAAGTATTACTATAGAACAAGCAGGCCCTCAAACTCATTTTATTACGGTTATTGACTTTTAGGAACTCTCAAATCCTGGTGGAGGGTGAAGATAGCGCTCAAGAATAACACTAAATAAGGAAATCCCTGTTTTACCACCCCTTCAAGTACTTTTTTTCAGTATATTACTTGCCCAACTTAGACCACTGGTATCTGTTTTGGGTCCATTAAAGGTGCATATAAATTGTTTATGATGCATGCCTTAGGATCATCAGACCACAACCTCATACGTCTAGAGCCTGTGTACAAGGCAGTCTTAAAAAGGGAGGAAATACAAACTTAAAATGTTGAATGACTCTATTCAGTGCCTGCAGGGTACGAGTGTGGAGTGTACGAACTGGTGTGTGTTTTCCCAAATGGAGCAGATTACTCAAACAAGGACAATGACATTGATATTGATACTGATATTAATAAATTTACTTTCAGAGTGGCTGGCTATATTGCATTTTGTGAGGAGTCTGTTATTACCAACCCAGGAGGTTAACTGTATCCAAACAATAAACCCTGGATCACAAAATGCTTGACAGTAATGATCATGAAGACAAACACTGCTTTAAAACGGGGGAGTGATGTAGAGAAAAGAGGATAAATAACTGTTCAAGGCTGAAATGAAAAAAAGCCAAACTCAGCTGCAAGGATAAAGTTGAGGAGTAATTCAAAAGTAACAATTTAAAAAGTGTTTGGTGTAAAAGGTCAATTATAATAAGTACGCAGAAGAAAGGGAACAGGGTTATTGAACGGCAAACTGCTGCCACTCCTCAGCTAGTACTTGATGTGCAGAGCATGGTGTACTTTAGCAGACGCAGGCAAACAAGAGCCCTGGCCCTGATAAAATTTCAGGTCATCTTCTTAAACAGTGTGCAGAGCAGCTGAATTTCATTTTCCATCACATTTCCATGTGCTCTCTAGAACAGCAGAAGATCCCCGAGCTCTGGAAGCAGACAACAATTGTACCAGTGGCTAAAAATAAATCCCCAAGGTTTATCTGTGATTTCAGACCTGTGGCTCTTACTTCACCACTTATAAAGGGATTTGAAAAGCTTGTTAAGAGGAGGATGATGGAGACTGCAGAGGGTGCATTAGACCCTGCAGTTTGCGTAAAAGAACAAAAGAGGGGTTGATGATGCTGCTCTTGCATTACTAAACCTTTTATAGCACCTTGAAGCGCCAAAGGCTCCTGCTCATCTATTGTTTTCACGTTTTTCCTCTGTTTTCAACACAATTCAGCCCCACATTTCACTTGAGAAACTCTAACTTGTCTACTTTTAAGACTGATCTTGGCACGGTGCGATGGATAGTGGATTCACAGACAGCTCCCAACGTGTAAAGGTTAATGGAACCATGTCTGAGATGTACTCTCCCACTGAATCACCCAAAGGCTGTATCTTTTCTGTACATCGTGTGAACTAGTGACTGCAGAAGTTCCCCTCCTGGCAGACATATTCCTATATAATATTTAGATGACTCAGTCATTGTGACTCTGTTACAGGGCACTGATCTGGCTCATGGTCTGGTGGTTGATGATTTTGTTCAGTGGTGTGACAGCTGCTTTTAAAATGGAATGTAACCAAACCTACAGATTTGAGAAGGAAGCCCAAAATTCCCATTCAAACTATAATTAAATTAGAGGTCATCAAATAGTTTCACAGTTTGAAGCATCTGGGACCCATAAAGAATTCAACAGCTTGACAGTGGAAACTCAAAATTATAACACACATATGCAAATAGTCAAAAAAAAAAAAAAACTTCAGTTGATTCACTCCCCCTCACAATTAATATTTCCATCACATCTGGGAAGTTTACTTTTGAGAGCAAACAGGCTAGAGTAATCCCAATTTTTAAATCTGGAGCTACTGATGCGGTATTAGAATTAGAATTCTCCCTGTTTTCTCCAAAGTTCTGGAAAAAGTGGCTTCAATGAAGTTACAGAACTACTTGGAAAAAAATAACTATTTGAATCCTTGTCAATTTGGTTTTTGTCCAATCCATTCTATGGAGGGTCTTGTGCAAAAAAGAGGAAAACAGTGATGGCATCATCTCGGCATCAGCTGAGCACAAAACCAATGGGTACAGATGCCAGCAAGGACAAACATACTTCATCAACTTGGCAAAGCTAGATTTCTGCTGGAGAAACCCGATTACTGAGCCATGTAACCCCAAGTGACTTGTAAATGTCAATAATGTTGTAACCTTTTCCGCAGATATGGCAGCGATGTGGCCTTTCTCCGCTGTGTAGTCTCTCATGGGCCCTCAGGGTGTGCGGGTCCCTCAGCGCTTTTCCACAGTAGCTACAGAGGAAAACCTCCCCGGTGTGGGAAAGCAGGTGTCGGCGTAGTTCTGGTTTCTGGGAGAAACTCTGATCACACTGGGAGCAAGGGTATGGCTTCTCTCCGCTGTGAATTCGAAGATGGCCCTGGAGGTTCCCTGAGACACACAGACGTGATGATTCAAATTGTCTTCTAAAACAATTTGGGAAACTACTTACTATTAGTCTAACAAAATAGTCTCATAAATACTGAATAATATTATTTTTCTCAAAACCTTAAGGGTCAATATTATTGGCATCCTTAAACAACATTTAAAATAAAACCAATATGTTTTTTCTTTTTCTTTTTTTTTTTAACAGATCTCAGTCTCCAGAAAATGGATGGATGAATTTCACCATTCACTGTTTGCACCTCAGAGGAGACAGATGTTTTGACGCTGGTGGTCTCTTGTTAAGATCGATGGCATTATGAACTCTACATAGTACTGGGGCATTTTTGCTCAAAACCTGGCTGCCTCTATCAGGAGGTTGATACTTGGACCTTTCAACAAGATAGTGACCTCAAACTTTTATCAAAATTAATATAGAAATGGTAGCAGGAATACAAAATCAGCATCATCAATCAATCATATCAATCAATTGCGGCTACATCGAGATCAAAATGGATGCATGTCGAGCTGTTCTCTGGTATCGGTTCATTTAAAGTCCAGTCATATCACAGTTTATTTTTTATAATGCTGTATACTTTGCACTTGCTTTATCTAATTTTTATTGAAAATTGAATTTTCCACTTGGTTTTATAATTCGTATACTGCAGACACGTTGCACTTATTTTTATTTGACATTCATTTTGAATCTGGCAGGCATTTTGCACTGTGCATGTAAATTAATAGGTTACGTTTCGGTGTGCTATGTGTGGGAAGGCTTTAGCGTATGAAATGCTAAATGAGAGCTACTGTTTATAACTGCAGCCAAATTTGTTGTATGTACTGCATATTTATAATAAGGCTGCATATTTACAATAAGGCTTGATCACACTTCCTGGGTAGCACCTTCACCATGCCTACTCCTCTAAATTATGAAATAAATACAACCACCAGGTCTTTAAGAGGATCTTTTGTTGACAGACAAACATTTGGCCAATGTGGCATTTTCAAATGAAGCAAAGTTAACTACTGATCACCTGCCTGCTGCGGTAGGAAAACTGGATTAATGCCAGCGACATTACCTCTCTGTCTGAAAGCCTTCCCACAGTGCTGACAGATGTGAGGTTTCTCCCCTGTGTGGAGCTTCATGTGGTTCCTTAGAGAGCCTGAGTTGGCCAGCAGCTTGGAGCACACTGTGCACTGCAACTGGGGAAGGAGTAAAACATACGGTGTGTGTTGTCACCCAAGCCTCAATTGAAATACCTTTAACTGGTAACTGCTACTTGTAGAGAAAACGAGGGGGGCATGCAAATTGTAGCATTTGATATGAAGGATTTTACAGTTTGAATCAATGGCACAAGAAGAGAAATACAATTCATTATTACAATTTAAAATAAAATTCTGAAAGAGCTAGGGGCAAGGTAAAGCAACCAGACTGAATTAAATTTGTTTCAGCATAGATTTTAGGAGAAAAAAACAAGAAAATGATATGTCTGGCTGCCCAACTTCCTCCTGGTTGAACAGGCAGTAAGTCCTTTCAAAGTAAAGACAATTTAAAAATGTCATAAGAGATGACTGAAGAAGTGCGAAATAAAACATGTCCCCACCTTGGTAGGCTGTCTGTGTGATTCCCTTTTGCAGTGATTGAGGCGGTGGATGCGCAGGGAGGGGCGGCGTGCGAACGCCTTGCCACAGAGGTCACAGACGTAAGGTTTCTCTCCAGTGTGCAGGACCATGTGCTCCCTGAGGTCCCTCTTCAGCCCGTAGCTCTTCTCACAGTGAGGGCAGGAAAATGGACGTTCGCCACGATGACTCCCCTGGAAATATTACCATTTTTATTTCCTTACTGCTACTGTTAGTGGGATAGGAAAATTGCTATTCTACATAATTACTAAGACAGTGGCCAACAGGGTCCAATCTTGAAATTTTCACCCTAAAACACTGTTGAAAGTAGCTATCAGCAATATAACCAATTTTGTAGCTGTAGTTGCTGTTGATGTATTTTTCTTACTCATGTGGATAAATAGACTAAGCTAGATGCTGTTGTCCCTCATAATTCAAGAGTTTATTTCTAGAGTCACCAATTTGCACCAGTGTTCAACAATTACACAGGGAGAAACCCACTGGAGAAGAGGCAGAGATAGCAATTTCTCCATTGTCAGTCACCTCAATAGACAATAGATAGAGTGCAGTGTTGCCTTTTGAGTAAGGGGTGACTTTAAAATACTCTCGCACTCCCTCGCTCTTACTATGCTATTGCTCTCTCCACATACATGTACAACATTTGCTTTGTGATTTTATGCAGCCGCTGTGCTTTGGGCAATAACTAACTCAGTCAGTCAATCAAATCTCCCACCTGATGGGCCTTGTAGTTTTCTGCCGAGCTGTAGCTTTTCCCGCAGTACTGACAGCTGAAGGGTTTCGTGTCTGTGTGGGTGAACTGGTGCTTCTTTAAGTGGCACAGCTGGTAGAAACTTTTACCACAGCTGGAACACTTGTACCGCCTCTCCCTGGCAACCATTTCAAAAACCTCTGGTTGCCTAGCGAGAGTCTCCCCAGCAACATGCCTTGCCCCTTGAGCACCAGCACTAGCACCAAGTGTTTCCATGGAAACCGTCTCCCTGGCAGTATACTGGGTGCCCTCACTGTTGCTGCTCCTCTGTTTGGGCGGGTGGGGGTGAACGGGGTGCGGCGGTGCCTCCAAATGTTTCGTACGGCCGATCAAACAGTGCACTCGCCGCGGTTTGGCAGCCAGGCGGGAGCTGTGTCTGATGGGAGGGGGCACAGACGGGTCTCGGGAGTCTTTG
>OMLB01064147.1:0-25166 GCA_900302555.1 Myripristis jacobus | reverse complement strand
GCCTCCTTCAACGGGACAGTGTGACTGCCTATCTATGGCGGCTGTCTGTCCCTCCGCCTCCCCCCTCGCAGCTGGGAAGCCACCTGTTGTTGCGTCTGCAGCTTCGGCGGGCAGCACCTCTGTGCTTCCTCCTGCTGTTGGAGGTGTGTCAGCAGTTCTGCCCTGCTGTCTGTCTGCATGGCCGCTTGGCCCGGACTTCACTGGAGTGCCTGAAGCAGATGGGATTTTCTCAGGTCGACTCTTCCTCCTGCATGAGGCTGGCTGAGTCCTCTTGACCTCTCTCTGGGGCTTCCTGTCCTCCTCCTCCGCTTTCTTCTCCTCTGCCCCCTGTGGTGTCTCCTTCTCCGTCTCCTCTCCCTGCCTGGTTTGTGTGTCAGCAAATATTGTCTCTGAGTCTTTCTTGTATTCAGGACATTTCACCTTGTAATCTGTCAGAGAGAAACATCATTTTGTGCAAAATAATCCTCTCATACCTTTTCACTCATCATTATGATGCTACAACACTTTGTGGGCAAAGAGTATGTGTGGTGTTCGGTAGAATATTACGGTCAATACACATCGTGTATATAAAATCACTATACTGTTTCTGCATTTTTCACAATACCATATAAATTTATATGTCTGACAACATATAAAACAAATATTCATGTGTGTGTGCACTTATGAACACCTGCTGCATGTTAATTACCATGTGCTAATGCAAACGCGTCATCTCCCCACAGGAATCAATGAAGTTTCATCTGACCGTCTTATTTTTCATTTAGCATTTTTAAAAAAAGACTTATTGATTTAATATGCTGACATTAGTCATCTGCAATAACAAGAGTTTAATGAGGCCACAGCTGAACATGCACATTAACAAATTAAAAGTTATTAAAAGTGGAAATGCCTTTCCACAACCGTCATACTGATGCTGTTTTGAATTTTTCTGCATTAAGTCTCTTTAACTCTTAAATTCTTATCGCGTGGATCACATCTCCCAAAGCGCTCCATGATCCACCAATTCTTTCAACCAAAAACCACAAGAATCTGACAGCTGGAGAAAATATTTAACATAAACATACATGTCTTTCCTGCATAAGTAAAAGGGCTTTTTGTTGGTTGTTTTTCCCAGTTTACTAATATGTATTTGTGTTGTGCAGTAGCCTAATGATTTTCAGTTTTCACAAGACAAGTAAGGGATTTCATTGTGTGATGTTTAAGTCTTAATACTTTTATCATCATCCAGTTCAGTGCAGCTGTCCTCTTTGTTTTACAGGACATTTGTTTAAACTATAAGTACAAGCACAACAATGAAATGAGCTGGTAGAGAGGCTGCATGTGCTGTTAGATATGTGACAAAAAAGTGGATCTGCTAAACTCCAGGGGTTGATGTCCCTTTGGCTCCACCTAGTGGACATTGTGGATGCAAATGAAGAAGACTACTGCAGCATCACTAACCGGCATCTAATGAGCAGAACAATCAGACCCAGGTAACTCTGTTTATCTTACCTGATCAGTTTTTAATAGCGTATTGCGTTCAAAGAGATGATCGATCATTTGAAGGGTTTGACCATTATTAGTTTTTGAAGGCCAATACTGAAAAGTTGTTGATAGCTGCACGTATTCAGTATCTTCAAATCTGAACATTTCCATGCCAGTCAGTTTCAAGAACTGAGTGTTTGTCCCATAACTTCATTACCATCATTATTAAAAAAAACTCATCTGAAAAAGCATTTAGACCAGGATGGGACACTGAAAATCTGAAAAACTCTCCACTAAAACCCAGACCAGTGACATTCTTTAAAGGTTTGCTGCTCCTTTAGGCATAAACAAAACCTTACTCAACACTTGAAAGACAAAATATGCGCAGGAATTAAAATATAGAAGCTGGGTTTAACTGTTTTATGAAGCTATGGTATTACAAATCATCAATCAATCAAGGAAAGTGGATGACCTAAAAGGACAGATATATCAGCACTTTCTTGAAATACTTCTATCTTTCTATCTATTCTAATAAATGAGATATTTGTGATATTTTACTCCTGTGACGGGATGTGTATACTGAGTAGTGTTATAAACAGCTTTTCCCCGTGGTAAGTGTGCTGTGTAGTTACCTCTGTGCTGTCTAACACAGCGGTCCTGTGTGTCAGCCTGCTGAGTCTTTCCTTCAGGCCCGCGGTACAACAACAGCTCCGTCCCTGGCTGGATGTTGCGACACACACGCAGACACACATCTGCACACACGCCCGCGCATGTCTCTCCACACACACACTGCACGGCCACGTTCTCATGTTCTCTGCTCCGCACCTGGCAGGCAAAACTGGAGGAAACACACACACACACACACACACACACACACACACACACACACAAAGACAAAGTGAAAAGCAGAATGTGAAAATGTTAGACAGTGGTAGCACCTGCTTGTCTGTGCAGCTGCGTCAGTGTGAGGAAGGGTTAGGAATTACAAAGGCCCAGGGTTAAATGCACTACAAAGTTCATAAAATGCCTCTAAAATTTAAAGTGCAAGGAGAGGAAAATGGCCTTGACAATTAGGAGTATCCTCTGTTTGTTTTTTTTTGCATTTCACCCTACTGACATTTTATGGGGTGAACTGTCATGAAAAGGAGAGTGTTTTTTTTTTTTTTAATAAAACAGCAAAGTTCACAGCCCACAGCAGAAGAAAATATTACCACCACACTGCAACAGCAAAAAACATAAAAATATGGTAAAACAACTCAACGGCGTTGGTAGATGAACTGAAAAAAGAGAGAAAAAACAGTGCCATCCTATTCTTTATGCAAAGAAGAGTGGAAAATGTTGCTTTATATGATTTAAATCTTAGCAGCACAGCTTGTTTATTTGCCAACATGCAATGCAACATATTTTTTCAAAGACCAATAAAATTACCTCTGAAAAGGACAAAGTGTGTGTGTTTGTGTGTGTGGTAAACTATGTGGTCCCACCTGATCCAGAGGGCTTTATCTAGTAGAGCTTTCTTATCAGCTGCTAACTCCATCATTGCCTGCATAAAACAACACAACACAGAACTTTACATTGCAGTGTTGCTCCATAAAACTGAGACAAATAATTAGGATTATTTTCCACATCTTAAACTTATACGTTAAAACAGGCTGGTAAGTACAGCTGCACTTTGAATGCACCTGTTGATTCTGTGTCCTTGCAGATCTATTAAGTGGTATATTTTTATCTCAAAGTCTATTCTGAGCCTGCCTCCTTATGCTGTTATGCTAAAAAGGCAGGTGGAAATTTACTGCCTCGTCAAAGGAGCTGTTTTTGTTTTTTTGTCCCCAGTGTCTCAGCTAAATTTGACAAAAAGGCTTGCGTGCACTCTGCTCCCTCCATCTGGAACTGATTACCACATGATTTCAAACAGAAAAAAACTGTCTCGCACTGGGTGCATTTAAAATAATTATGACAGACCCTGAAGCCGACTCGACAAGGAGCAGTCTGTGCTGAGTGCTGATCGCTGCAGTGTTTCTGCGCTGCACGTCCCACAGATCACCTGTCAATCAAACAGTGTGTCCAGCACTTTGACGTCTTTTATCTTGACTTTTTTTCTTAGACTTTTTCCAGCAAAAGAGATACCAGACAAGAGCAGCAGATGTAAAAGGCTTCATAGACTCAGTTAAAGTTGAACCACTGTTGTGTATATCAACTGATAACAGAAGCAGACAGAGATCTATTTATGGAAATTGTCTGGGATTTCAGATATTGTAATGCTGAGATATGGCATAAGTGATGTCTTTTCCTGGTTTTAAAGGCTGCATTACAGTAAAGAAATGCAATTACCTGCACTTATTAGACTGTTCTAGCTGTTTTACTTTTTGTCTCTACCTGCAGGGTCACCATATCTACATTACTGATTATTGTTAAGCAAAAATCTCAGGTGTAAATATCCTATGAAAGCACTGACAGTCAAACAATGTCATCACAATATCAAAATCAAACTATCTGGTCAAAGATATCAAGACATTTGAATTTGTCCATATTGCCAAGCCCTATTTTAAATATCACAGATTATCATATTAAAAAGCTGTTTACCCGCTCTGTCTCCATGTTGATGCTCTGATCCTTTTTGGACTCGGGGTCAGAGGTCATCATGAGGTCACCGTCAGGGTCAGCGTGGCTTATCCAGGCCCATTCTGTATCGCCCTCCTTCCCCAGCAGGGATCCGGCCCCCAGCGAGCGGCCGACCCACCACAGACCCAGCTGGCCCTCGCAGAGCCTCGATGGTCCCACAGCCAAACCCCTGGGGATCAGGGAGGAGAGCAGCGAGACGAGAGGAGACGGAGGACTGGCCATCGCCCTGTAGACGCAAACAGCAAGCAGAATATATCAGGTTACATTTCACAACAGGTCAGATTAAACAATATTGTTTTTTGTTTTTTTTTACAGCTGGAGTGACAGGAGGTGAGTAGGGAGAGGAGGGGTGTCAGGCTAGACCTACAAGACTACATCATGTTGTGGTAAGACACAAAACAGCTGAGAATAAGTGTTGAGAGTTGATGTTAGGATTTAGGACTTTGTCTTAATTGAGATAATATGCAGAGAACAGGAGAAACGCTGCAGCTAAGATTTTTAATCAGTGAGGCCCTGTGAGCAGAGTCAGAAACCAACAGACACTCAGGGGGGAAAAAACAGCAAAAATATGCCCAGGAAAATTAGAAGTGCCCTTTTTTCGCATTTGCCCTGTTTATTTTTTGTCGTTGTTGTGGTCGAGCTGTCACATTAGTCATGCATGAATGTGACTAATGTTCCATGTGCGCTATGAAAGGTGATTCATGGGAGCAGATGACCAGGTGATTCTTTCCACAGTATTCTGGGAAAGCAAAATGGAGCAGTTTTCACGAGAAAACAAGTACGCAGCTTGAAGCAGAAGGAACGCAGAGTTCTTTGGTTTATGTGATGCTGTGTTATGACTGAAAATAAAACACATCTTAGTGGTACCAACCAAGTGTTTACAAGCCAGTATGCAGTGGAAATGTATTCTTTCACATTTAAAATAAAGATCCAAAATGGCTGTAAATTATGGTCAACTGATTGATGTCTGGAAGAAAAAGTTAATTTTTTACTCAACAGGCAGACAAGAGGTGAATAGGACAGGGGCAGGCAGGGGTGGGGAGGCATTGAATTGGAGAAGAAAACAGCTCAGGTCAGATTATATAAGACTCGGGAAGCTGGAGGCAGTCACAGCATAAGGAAGTATTGATTAGCCGTCACCTGGTAGATCAATACAAACCAGGAGAGATGTCAAAACTTTGCAAGACAGTAGCTCAGGTTAGATGAAGGTAACTTTAACAACTGGCTGAAGGGAGGAATGTAGTCAGAGGAGGGCAGGAGAGAGATGGCGCACATATAACATTGCACTGTACAATTTTAACAGCACGGAGAGGACTAAGTGGCTTCCAACACGGTAGAAAACAGCAAACAGCATCTCAAACCACTTGCCAGATATTTACATTTATGATGTTAACTAGGGCTGAGACGATATGTTTATCTCCTGATTCTAGCATTGTGATTCTACAAGAACTGCAATTCAATATTATCATTTATTGTGATTTCTGGTTTCTGAATTATCCTCTAGATTGTGCCTGTAAAGAATCACGAGGCTCTGATTATCTTAAAGGTCACAGTGGGTCATTCTATACAATGATGACACTACAATGAAATGGCCACTACGGGTGCTTACATCAGCACACATGAAGAAAGAGTCTCGGCTTTGCAGTCAAACCCAATTTATGCAACTCCAACACTGTTTAGGCCCCTGTCTGCACAGATACACCATTTCACAACAGGCCAAAATAACACATTTGTACTGCATGGTTTGTGCCCCAAACTGCATGGGATTAACATAAAGTTGGCATGTCTGCAAAAGGGAGACCTGTGGGTGCCCAGAGGACCCATTTTCTTTCAGAGATCCTGAGGTCAAAGGTCAAGGGACCCTGCTGAAAATAGCCATGCCAGTTTTTCTTTGCTAAAATTTAGCCCCCAGACAACCTAGAGCTGCTTGGAACCAACGTATTACTTGGGTCGTCTTGTTTCATAAGATACCAACTTTGTTTTATTTATTTATTTATTTATTTATTTAAGAAATTCAAAAAATCAATTTAATCGATTAAAAATCGTAAAAACAAACAAACAAACAAACAAAAGAATCACGATGCTTGAGTGAATGGATTTCCCCCTACTTTAATATTAAAGGTGAATACCTTAAATTTGTACCAGCTACGCTCACATGCATGTGCCGTATCAACAGTTTTGGATAATATTTACAGCAGATTGAGATTATATTATGGCAAACCAATGACAACACCGCCCGGTCTGCCTTCTAACGCAGGGTAAACGCACTTGTGGCCAACAACAATCACTCACAGTCAGCTGCATTTTGTGCCTTATAGCTCCAGGTTTCCCAGTAAATCACAGCAAAATGTGTTTCGCTCTGGAGACTGGAGCTCCAGCTAAATCGCCACTAACTAGTTTTGGCGTTTATGTAATGTCTAACACACGTTACATGTTTTTATTGGAAATATCAACGGCAGAGATGATGTTGATGTCCGCCAGATGTACCGTGCGCACTGGGTTAGCTAACAGGCTAACGTTAGCAAGTGTGTGTGCGTCATACGATCCTAAACGTAAAACTCTTCCGTGAAGGAAAGTAGTTGTGCACTAACTTGAGCCGGACTCAGTGGCTGGGCCGCTTTGTTTGTAACCTGAGCAGCTGTTTATGCCGCTCAAAACTCCGGGAAAGCCATCGTTCTCCAGCGAGAAATCTCGGTAGCGGAAGTCCTCGTCTGTTTACAGTCCGGTGGGAACAGGGGGGTGGTGTTTTTTTGGTCCTGCTCCAATCCACACCGTTATTTCATTTCCAAATCTGAAAAGCTCCAGAGTGATCGGTGACATGACATAGTACACTAATAATTATTAGATGAGGTATTAGGTTGGTGTTAGGTAGGTATTATTAGATTATTATAAACATTCCCAGCCCGTTAGATTCAGTTTTTTTAACCAAAAGTGTCACTGGCTTTTAGGTGTATGGTATCTATTTACATTAAAGACGCTCACATACTCCTTTTTATATGAGATTATCAAATCAAGCTTTAATCTGTTTTGTTTTTCATCAAAAGGTTTTTGACTGATGGTGTATGAGGTGCAAGAAATTGATAATGGATATGCAGTTGACGGATTTATGACTCAGAAGTGAGGCAGAATATACACATACAAAGCAAACCCTTACAATTTTTTTTTTAAATGCTTTTTCATTTTCGTGCATCATCATACTTGAATAGGTGCAGTTCTATGTTAAATACCATGACAGGGTGCACCTGATTGTTTTTTTGTTTGTTTGTTTGTTTGTTTGTCACTACGGCCACATGTTCACAGCCGTCGTCATGTCACATCATCCGCCTGGAGCTGACGGCTGGTCAAAAGCTGCTCCTGCACTTCGCCCCTCAGCTGCGGGGCAGGGATGTGCTGCTGAGCTCGGCCCACACCGAGCAGTGACTCATATCAGCCTGCGGGGCGGTGTGAGGGCTGCCAGCCTTCATGTGAGGGCAGGGAAGATCCTCCACTGGGCTGCCCAGCACCTCAGGTCCCTCAGGGCCCACCACATCCCCAGGTGCCTCAAGACAGGGGCAGACTTGAATTCCCGTGGGGGTTTGTGTCACCATGAGAGGCAGCTCTGTCTGGACCTGGCAGTGCTTCTTTGGCAACAGTTTGAATGGTGAATCTGCCTCGCAGGAGTCTGCTCAGTGCCCTCTTTGGTTCCCACTGAGGGCCAGCGACAGACCAACTCTGGTGGTGGATGCATTTGCCCACTGAGTCTGGCTTTAAGGACTACTGCATGCACGCCTCAGCAGATCCCCCTCCAGCTGCTGTGTTGGATCAAGACCCAGTGGGTGTCAGTAAAGATTTACAATAATATTGGAACCTTATCGGTATCGACCGGTATCGGCTTTAAAATGAAATATCAGCATTGGTCGGACCAATTATTAGCCACTTGCAAAGCCCATTAGAGGGCATAAGCCCATACAACTAACAGGCAGGTGATTTAACTCGTGGTCCATGAGTCTGGGCGAAGACCTCTAACATGGAGCCCAGCTGTCGCCAGTGACTGCACTGAGTTCATCTGGGAGAAAAGTCCCATCTGGACCAGGCGTTGCCTCAGAAGTCGGTCACCTCCATGATTGGCTGGTAGGTGCATCAAAGTTGTCAGGATGCCTGGGCGGGGCCTTGTGTTCATCAGCCAATAGCAAAGCCTATTAGTGGGCCACACCCATACTCATAGAGCTGGAGTTACATCCAGGGTAATCAATAGTTGTTTTTGTTGTTTGGTGTTAAGCCTCTTTGTGGGATCATAAGCTACAACAGGAGAGCTGACAAATTAGTGAAGCATTTCTATTAGGCAGTCATATCAAATTAGTATAGACTGAACTGAGCAAGAAGCAATTTAGTAATAAACCAAGCAAAAAGTAATTTAGGTATGCTTTGAAAGCATGTACATAATTTTTCCCATTTCATTTACAAATGCAAGTTGACCAGTCAGATGACCAGTCCTGGAGCCCCAGGTGAGCGAGGTGAACTGGTGCGCACAGGGAAGCGGTCAGTTGGATTGAATTGGGGTGGGGAGAATCCTTAAAAGGACTCCTTTCAGCTGCAGAGCAAAACTGACGCCATTTGTAACCCACCCTGTTGGGCAAATAGAAATTTACCGTAATTTTATTATTCTTATGAGTCAGAGCTGTAGTCTATTTACACCAGCTGCAGCCCCAGAAACACAGAGCTCACTGAAACCCGGGCGGAAGGTGAAAGGCGCTTTGGTTGACTTTACCTGGAATATTTGGGTGGTGACTCTCCTGGAATGAGACAGGCTTGATTACTCTGCAGTTTATAAATCATACAAGTTTCTCACTTGTGAAATTCACAGATTGCTGGACCCATGCTTTAGCTTTTGTAGTATGAATCTAGTGACACATAGTTTATCAGTCTTGAAAAAGCAATTCATTACAATCAAAATATTTTTATTTAGTATTCCATAATATTTTTTCAGAATACAAACATTCCGAAGTGTGAGTACATTCTGCAGAGCTTCATCACACACCAGTTTGGTGTTACACAATAAACTGGAAGACATAGAACAAGTCAAAAGAGACAGATGATATGGGGAGATGGGGCAAATAAAACAGTTTCTATCTGTAACTGTGCAGCTGCCCCATGTAAAGACACACAAGAGGAATCAGTGTTTCATGGCTGTAGATAATTTTATACACCATTGCTTTGTCCAGTGAGAGAAAACTGTGGCGCTTTTGAAACATTTATATTTGTGATTTGCATTTGAACTTTTGAAATGAGAGCCACTGTATTACATAGGCACACAGTAGACATATGCAGAGCCTCTTTGGCGCATCATGCAGCAGGTGACATTATGTGTTGTGTGGGTGAAGGAGGCACAGCCTCCTGTATACAGCAACAATGACACAAAACAAGTGCAGTGAAGCAGTCAAGGTTGGAGAAACAAGCATTTCACACTGCAATGATTACAGTGATAACCTAGGAGAGATCATTTCCTCTGAGGTTACATACATGAAATAGATAAGTTAACTTTAACAACTTTTCCACAAAAATGCTATGCACTGCACAGCCATGAGGAACACGATGGCAACTCTACTGAGCACAAACATAAGAAAAGACTCAAACCAAGCAACATGACAAACTGGGGTGACGCACAATTTAACTTCATCCTCTAGGGGGGAAATTGTCAGTGAGTGATGCAAGAATTGAATTCCCCCTCGGTTATTGTTCATTCTGCTGTAGATTCACTCCTCATTATGAACCCCCCCACCCCCTGCCTATATGACAACAGCTGACTCAGCACAGTGCAGAGCGACACCCATCCAGTGTGTCAAGCAGAGATACTATACTGTCCGTGTGTGGAATCAATAAATAAATGGTCGTGTATTCTCACTGAGCAAAGTATTCTGCTTTTAACCACTGAGTTGTAGCAGACACTATAGCAAATATACCTCATACAGTTTGTTGGCCTTGCTTGCTGTCTCTCTATGGCTTAGATTACATTAAATAAATAACATCTCATTGTGTCATTAAAACTCTTTTCTTACTACACATTTGATTTTTCCAAACCTCCAAAGACTTACATCTAATATCACGGACAATAAAGACTCTTCAGAGACCTGACAACATCCAACAGTCCCTTTAAAATCTACTTTTGTTTATAGGATTAGTTATTGGTAAGTCATAAATGCTTGCTGGACATGCAGTGCATGGAGATGCATGACTTAGGCTGGACTGTTAGTTACAGCTGCTACACTTAAAGGAGAATACGGGTGTCGTTTAGAGTTACAGCCTATTAACTCATATTACAGTGCATGGCAGTTGGTTAGCAGTACATGTTGTATGTCATCTGATGTAAGAACAATTTTTCATTATTTTAAAAAACTTTATAGTGTCAGAACTAGTTTGAGATTAACTGCTGTCCAAGCCTACAAAATTTCCCTAAAATAAAGAGATGTGGATGTGACAAAAAAAAGTTTGTAAGGTGGCATATTTTTTGAGAAATTATTTCCTGCAGAAGACCTCCATTGTGTCCTGTCCTGTGTCAGCTGACTGACAGAAAGCAGAGCTCAGTATCATGTAGCACTGATAAGAAACACTCAACTCAGTGCCAGTGAAATAAGGATAAAACAAACTTTAACCAAACCAAATTACAGCTCCATCATGTTTACTGTGATGGATTATCTCATTCTCTGAGAGTTTTTTTTAATATAATACATGAATGAATGGCAGCCAATGACTTCTTCTGAAAGAGGAAAATGAGTTCTGATATCTCCTATTATGGTGACTGTGTGCAGACACCAGAAAAGACAAGTGGAGAGAAGAGGAGCAACCTACACCACGGGCACAACATAAAAAAACACCAGTATTCTCCTTTAAGCTTTTCTCAATGAGAACGTTTTTAGTCCTTTTTAATCCTGACATTTTCTTTTCCTGATGAAATTGCAAATAGTGAGCTATGACTATGAGAACAGCTGACAAATGACATAAAACAGATGACTGTCTAGTACCTTAAACCAGTTTTCCTCATGATTCATACTAAAGTGCCGAAGTTCACCTAAATGACAGACAGTATGTGCAGACTATTTCCCTCCGGCTCTGAATGTTTCAGTAAGGATGACCAGGGTGAACCAGGTAGAGGCCACAGACGCTGCTGTCTGTGGACACACAACTCACATAGCGCAAAGTATTCCAGCAGTGACGTCAGCAAACACATTACAGTACACATGGTGAATGTAAACTCCCAACAATAAAATTATTATACATAATTAAAGGGCATGGGATGGGGGACGGTGAAGAAAACAAATAAACAAACAAAAAACACATTACCATGATGCAGTACATCTTTTAATCCTTCAATCCTCTTCACTAAAATGGAAAATTGATTTGTGTGCTGTAAATGTTCTTTTAAAATAACTAAGTTTGCCTTTCCCTTAGTGATACTCGCTGCCGGCTGGTTCTGCTTGACTCCTGGTACTCCTCCGCTGTATTCTTTCATTGGGTTTCACTACAACCAGGGCAAGACATAAGTTTGAATTCATGAATACTTCACAGGGCACAATCAAACAAATTACAATGCTGCCAACAGAAGCATTACAGATGTTAAACAAGTTGTGGTGTAGCTGAAAATCATGAAAGTGTCACTTGTACTACAAGCTGGATAAAAGAGTAGCTATATACAAAGTTTATACTTACAAGGAGTACACTCCACTTGGGGCCTCTCCCACTGTCCATCTGCTTTACAGCGTACCACGGGTGGGTGGCGCTGTCTAAAACCAGAGTTACACTGATATCGAACGATGGAGTTGACCGGGTACTGCTCCCTCCTATGACCGTACGTGCTAGCATTGTCCACCTCCGGCGGGGTGCCGCATGACACTGTTGACAGAGTTGGGATGGAATTATTTTAAAGAACAATTTCCCACAAACTGTCTCTATTTGCATTAATAAATGTGTGCAATATCCACATCCATTATCCAAACCAGCAGTGAATTGATGTTGCAGTATTTGAAGGCCTTGCTATGCAGTACCAAATGTTAAAAGTAAAATCCAGGAGACCTCCACTTTGTCTTGCAGTGAGAATTTGAAATGATGTTCAGATTACAGACAAGCAGGTGTAGCAGCCAGGGTCACACATGTACCATCAGCCCACCAGTAATCAGCTCCCACCATAGTAAAAATGGCTTCTCAGACCAGGCAAACTGACTTGCAATAATTGTAGCCTAACTTCTAAATTGAAACTAGGAAATGACATTGTCAGTTGTCCTCGTCCCAGTTGGTGAAAAATTTCAATTCAGGTTTACAGAGAGCAGCTCCAGCCATGGTAACACTGCCTGTTGGTATAAACCTGCTTATAACCAGACCTCACAACCCAGATGATAAAATTAACTATTTATTAATGGGGAAAAAAGTCCAACTGAGCCTGTGTACCTGGGCCCTTCTTGCAGGTGAACGGTAGGTGGTAGTTGCAGGGCACGTCGTTCCACTGGCCGTTTTCATGCCAGATCATCACCACACAGTCTTCTCCAGAGTTGAAGTAATTATCTGGCTGGTTGGGCCTCCAGTTCACAAATTGCTGAGGAGAAAAGAGGAGCAATGTTAAATTACTTTTTGGGCTACCGCAAAAAATCTCTCCAACATCCCTGACAGCTGAACACAATAGACCAGTTCTCAGATCTCTACAATCTACAATGACCTCAAGAAATCACATTTTTATCTTAGTTTGGTATGTCAAATGACACTTTATACTATGGTACCAATGAGACTCATCGAACACTACTGTGGTGAAGACGGCAGCTAAAGCCACAAAATAATTTCAAATATATTCAGTATAGTATAATATTGTATTCCAGATCAGTAGCTGCAGTCAGGAACAAAACATTGCATCATAGCAAAAAATGTGTGTATAAAGTCAACAAAAAGCATCATAGCTCCTTGTCACCAGTGCAGGCAACAGAATTTGAAGTTCGATGATTGACTGTGTCTTCAAGCAATAATTTGTGGGTCTCATAGCTGACTTACCTCCTGAAGTTTTTAAATACACAGTCTTGTACTTGTGACTTTTTTCAGTGAATATGAATTGCAAACCAGTTTCCCCTTGGGGATCAATAAAGTATTTTTGATTCTGATTCTGAATTATCTCATAGTAGACACAATTTCTTTGTACTGATGATTCGAGTTTCATGCCCATCCAAGTGTTAGAGATGCCTACACAGACTGCCACATAATACTGCATTTGGGAAAATTAATGTTTTTTTCTTCTGGAACCCTAATCACCTAATATACCCCCACCCACTTTGAAACTCTATATTAAAATATATTAAGGTATGCTGCATTATAATCTACTGTACAATACTACACTACAACATCCTGTACTATCCTAACTTGATAAACCAGTGTGATTGTGTCACTCACCAATGGAATACCATCTGTCCAGCGGAAGTCATTCTCTACTGTCTTGTCATTCAGCCCAATCCACTGGTAGTCCTGTGCATTTGCTGGGAGAAGAAAAATGTGAAAGGGCTTACTCTTTGATTCTCTCTTGTTCATTCTCCAGAAACACAGATAGACACACACACACCACCACCACCACAATGCCCAGGCCGCCACTCACAGTTGACAAAGTTTTGCTCCTCTGGGGTGATGATGCTGACCAGATGAGCATTTAGGGCCCTGCAGCGCTGCTCTGCATCCAGCCAGGTCTCTCTCTCAGTGAAGTGCAGGTAACAGTTGCCTTGAAATTTAGTCCAACCTTCCTCACACTGCTGCTCATCTGCAGCCGCAACAGCAAGCAGGGAACATTTTCAGAGAGGGCATCACATTCCAGCAAGATCCCACACGATGAAAACCAAAAGCATAGTTTTATCAATGACCTACATATACATACATATTTTCAACAGGGAATACATTCACAATAGTTTATAAGTCATTGGTTTTCACAGACAACCAAATTTGAGGTAGCCTCTGGCAGGCTATGACACTCCAATAGGACTCATACCTCAGCTATGATTCTGAAAGAGCCCTTTTCATCCACAACTACAGATGGGTTGGATGACTAAAGCACAGTATCTATTTAATGAGAAGCCTCTCTGCAGTCTTCTCATTCTTTCCGCTACCTCTGGGGTGCTTGTGTAGCAGCTGATACAGTGCTTGATATAGTTCACAACCCATGTAGTGTTTGTGTCTGATCGAGGTACATGTTTTTACCTTTGCATACTCTGTAGTGTACCTGTCCTGCGACTCAGGGAGGAAAACATGTTCCTGCTGCAATGTACTCAGGCTGGCATCCAGCACAAACCTGAAGATGGATTTCCATTCTAAACTATAAAAAATCCCGTGGGACAACATGGAAAATAATACATACTACTTCATCTTAGTTGGGAGGGTCCTCCCCAAAAGGAATGTGGTGATTTTAAACAGAACATGGTGAATAGTCAACCTTGTGAATTTCCACTTCTTTCCCTCTACTGCAACATTCAAAGGCTTCATTCATTCTCTTACCCCGCCTAAATGACTTAACCTAACTTTTTTCTTTTACAAACGGCTGTCCTAGCACACATGAGAGTCCGCCCGCAAGTATTTTCCCAGAGCCACAGCAAATAATGATGCTATCTCCTCATGAAAGTAAGCATCTCTTTCAGTTGTTTTTGAAAGGCTGTTGTTAGTATTGATTAGCTGAAGCCGATCTCGTACCGATCTCACAGCGTCCCCCTCCATAGCTGGGTAGGCATAAGCATTTGTAAGAGTCCGCACTTTCCACACAGGTGGCTCCATTGGCACAAGGGTTGGAATGGCACACATCTACCTCTGCAAAAAAGGGGTGGGGTGAGACTGTTGTCTCAGTGGGGTTGGGGGGGGCAGCGAGGCGAAGTGGTGGACCTGTGACAGCACACCACAGGATTGATGGAATGAGTGATCAGAGCTACTGCAACCTTTGATCCAGATTACACTTACTGCATCAATCTATGAGCAAACTAAAATTATCATCCATGTTCTTTTATTTTACTTACTTAGTGTTAATCTTATTGTTTGAGGGCTGGGTTTATCTCTTACCAAAATGAATATTCCTTTTATCTTGGCAGTCTTAAAGTAGGCAATACATTAAGTAATACAAACTTGGCGGTCTGTATTGTTTGCAGTAAGTTTACATTTGAATCAGTGCCTAGTTGCAGCAGAAGATCAGTGCTCAAATTCCACAAGGCAGAGAGCACCCATATGATGCCACAAAGCATATATGTGCCCTGGGGTTAGCATGCATACAGCAGAATGATCGCGGCGTACTAGCACAGCAGACCAAAAACAACATAGGCTGAAGACAGTTGTGATGAACACAGATGACATAAAGATCATGAAGACCATAAAGATCAACGTGAGTGCAAGGCAATATGCACATATATGTATTTGACACCTTAACATTTGATCTGACACACAAAATCAAAGCAACCCATAGCCGGATGCAGACAGAATGAAAGAGGCAACACAACACATACAAAATATGGTACAACACGTCAGGACAGGACACAAGAGAGACAAAACATAATTAGTGTTAGTAAGTCTCATAATGCCTTTTCATAAACCAGACCAATAGTGAATTACCAGTTAACTAAACATCTGAGAGTATAATTTCTAATAACAGGCTTAAGAATCCAGACCAACAACACAAAACATGCAAGCTGCTCAACAATGAAGAAAAATACAGAACAATGTATCTGTTAGACTGAGAGTTGTTCATACAGTATTGAATTCAGTGTCTATCAGAGAAGGAGATGAGAAGAGTAAATAAAATCACTAGTTATTATTAGCAGGATCATAGCACACTGTAAACTTTCCACAGTCTTGGGACTCACCATACTGGCATGCCTCTCCTGTTAGTCCAGAGGGGCAATGACACAAAGCAACCCCATCCTCTACTGTGCATGAACCAGCACCACATGGGTTGGGCTCACATGGGTCAGAGGCGCCTGGACATGGAAATAAGTGATAAACAAGAGAAACATGAATCCCTTATCACATATTGGTTACAATGACGGTGGTTAGGTCGTAAAATGAGGCAAACACATTGTTTTACTTCACCACTGATAACAGAAAATATATGAATGAATAGAGTAATTTACCTTCCACTGAACGAGGTCCTTCGATGATGCCTGGTGTCTGCAGAGAGATAGTAGGTATTGTTGTGGCAGCAGCAGCAAGTCCTGCTGGCATCAGTGCAGGGCCAAAGGTCCCATAGTTGTCATCAGTGGTCCTGATCAGTTCAGTCCCAGTCAGTGCCTCCTCTGGCCCCGCTGTGCTCACTGTCTGTTCCCACTCACTGGACGGAGAGGACAGCACCACAAAAGAGAGATCTCCAGAGGCAGTTCCCGATGAGACACCGCTGGCTGTGGAGGAGTGTGCATCTGCACTACCAGAGTAAAAGTCAATGCTGGTGCTTCCGTCTCCACTGTACTCTATTTGGCTCTGTCCAAGCTCCATAGAGACAGTGGTCGTTGTTGATACTTCTGTCATAAAATCCCCAGTCAAGAATGTAACGCTTCCTTCTTCTCCACTGGCAGAGGACTCAGATCCTGAGATTCCCGATCCAGACCCAGATGGGAATCCTAAGGTTTCATATCCAGAAAAATGTCCACCACTTCCCTGTCCAGAGCCATATAATAAAAACCCAGAGGCCTCCTGTTCTCCAGAGGATGATGGTGTAAGGTCAGTGAACCCTGACCCCACAAAGGTCACACCTGAGAAGAACCCTGAGGTACTCCCTGAGGCTGAGCCACTGAGATCACCACTGGGAAGCCCTGATCCTGAAAAGTCTCCAGAGCCACTGAACTCAAGAAGGCCTCCCCCAAGCTCATGTTCTTTGTGGGTGCGTGAGGTGGACATGTCAATCAGTTCACCATCTATCAGAAGGATCTGAGCATCCCCACTGCCAGACCCCTCCCCTGAGAGTCCACTAGCACTTCCTGAAGGGTAGACTCCGGAGGGGAAATCATTGAACCCAGAAAATTCCTGACTAGGGCCGGAACCGGACCACATGCCAGAGAACTGTCCACCTGACCCGGAGCTGCTGGAGCCACTCCCTTCAGCACTGAAGCCAGACCCACTCTCAGATCCTGACAGGTCCCCACTACCACTAAACATCCCAGAGCCAGTCTCAGAGGGGAAGATGAGTATCCCTGTGCTTCCCTCTCCGGCCTCTTGGAGTTCTCCAGAAACCGAGGCCCCTCCAGACATAACAATGCCGCTGCCTGAGAAAATGACTGTGAAACCAGATCCTTCTCCACTGAATCCTGATCCAGAGATGTCCCCACTGCTAAGACCCGAGGCTCCACTGGTCAGCACAGCACTCCCACTGCCAGATAAGTCTCCTGAGACAGACAAGTCTCCAGAGCCAGAGAGATCCCCAGAACCAGATGGGTAACCAGAGAAAGACAGGCCCCCAGAACCTGATAGGTCCCCAGAACCAGACAGATCCCCAGAGATAGACACGTCTCCAGAACCTGATAGATCCCCAGAACCTGATAGATCCCCAGAAGCTGATAGATCTCCAGAATGATCACCAGAGGTGCTACTGACCCCAGACCCAGAATGAAAGTCTGCTGAGCCTGAACCAGAGCCTGAGGACTCCACAGAGATGGGAGTGGCGATGGGGGGGAAAGCTGGAATGATACAGTGGGAAAAACAGTTATAATACCTATTCATGTTCTTGGTGCATATAATTATGAACTTCTATCACCAGAGGAATATAGCTTACCAGGCCTCAACAAATCAGTTATTGATGTTAGGTTAAACAGAGCCTCCTGGACTTCTGTGATATTCAATCCAGTTTCATTAGCAATGAGTAGAATATCCGCTGCAGGAGTTAAATGATGAGAGAAAGTGATGAATGAATCACATAAATTCTTGAAAATGATAAGAATTCAGTGTGAGCACAGTAAATAATAGCACACAAGAACTTACCTTTGAAACAGTAGGCATCATATCTAGCATAAAGGTCAGGGTACCCCGTCTGGTTGGAGTGGGTATATACAGCGTATACTCCTGACTTGCCGGCTCCACATTGTGCACGGGGGTTGTTGATTGGATAGCGGACACTTCGATCCATGAGCCAGCCAGCACGGCACTTGTCAAAGCCCAGTTTCCAGGCAGCATACAGCTCTCCTGTGGAAGCCAGGGTAGCATTCTGCTCCTGACAGCCGGACAGAGCCTCGTCATAGGTGAAACCTTCACTGGAACCAAGATGGAAAACTTCACCTAAGGAGCAGATGGAGAAAAGAGGTGGAAAAATGAGAAAAGAGAAAAAATTTAAGAGCATCCCTTTCATTACATTTCTCCATAAACTGACTGAAATCTAAACACTTCATTAGTGCACAAAATTCCCTTTATTTCTTCTGAAAACTAATTAAAAACCACCACTTTGGTCTGAGGATGCAATTATTCTAATTATTATTATTGCTGTTGTTATTGTTGTTGTTGTCATTGATTGAAGACTGTATCAGACTGTATCACAGTCTGTGCCAGCGGACAAAAAATGTTAATATAAAATGTAAAAATAATTTATGTATTTTTAAATATCAGAAAGTAAAAAAAAATATGTTTGAAAAGTCAGAAAAAGTAAGAAAAAAGGTTAATAAGCTATCACAGTTTTTTAAAACTATTAATAAAAATACAAAAAGAAAACAGAAAATATAAAAACAATGTTACATTAATTTCACAGTACATAATATGAATACAGTAAGGCTGTAGTCCAGCTTAAACTTCTATATGAGTTCTATATGATTTATCTTATGCTGCTTGAACAACACACTTCTGGGTCAGGAAATGCCATTCAATCTTCATTTGCAAAGAAAAAAATGGGAGAAAAAAACTGTCATGGAACGGTCAGAAAATAGGTTTAAACATTGTGTAAACACGTTTGACATTAGATTGAATGCAATGAATGCTTTTTTATATGCTATGTAACTTTAAGTATTTTTATTGAAACCTTACAAAATACTCTTGCTTGTCATGAAAATATTTAAAAACAATATTCTGTGCCAAATTTCGAATGTCTTTGGTAAGTAGCTGCATAATATGAGAGACCGACTCTCTGTACACTATTCTAACAGCTGTGTGGACAAAAGAGATTTATTATCTATTAAATCCGTTACGTAGGAGCAGTGTGCAGTGAGCAGTGAACTAAAAAGTGTTTTTCTCACCTTTGAGACTATCAGTGTAGCAGTACACATCATACTGCTCATTGGCTGGCCTCAAGCCGTAGGACCTGACTCCAGGTCGATCTTCCAAGTCGCCAGCACATTTATCTCGTGGGGAAACAATGGGATACCTGAAAATGGGTAAACAACATTAGTTATTTAAGACTATTTATAGGTATCTGCATTTGCACAGGGAAGGTATCTCTTCACCTGATCTCTATAGAGTAGGCTATCAGATTTACCTGACAGTCTGGTCTAGTAGCCAGCCTGCATCACATTGGTGATACCCAGCCTCATATGCAGCCTGCAGCTGCTCTGGCGTGGCAATGGAGGCACCAATACTCTGACAGGCTAGCTGGGCATCAATGAAGGTGAACGCATATCGACCAGAGCCTGAGCGGTAATGGAACACCACTCCTACAAGCAGAGACAACAAAGGTTCTCTCAGTTCTGTTGTTAAAGCCATTTCCTCTCATCAGGAGTCGCTGGATTTTCTAGATAATTTTACAATATATGTAGGAAATTGATTCTGTCATAACATGCAAAAGAGTTTCCATCACTGACCAGTTGGGGGTATCACGAAGCTTCTGCTGGGCTCTCTGCCTATATTTGGCTGGGCGGTGACTGCCTTTATCTCCTCCCTGATCACCTCTGTAAAGCTGGGGGGCTGGGGCAGCGGCAGCTCAGAGGGGCTCTCTGTGTAAGTGAAGTCCACACCGGTGGGCCGCTGAGTGAACAATTCTCCAACTGCCTCGCTCTCTGTAGTCGTCCTCCTAAAGAAGATGTCTGGACTCCTTGTTACTGTGGCTACACTCAGCACGCCACTTCCAGCCTCTGTAAAGGAGTCTAAGCCTGAGCCCTCCTCATCCAGTGAGTCTGAATATAACAAAGTAGATAGATTAGTATTAGTAAATACAAATTCCAACCAAGGCACCATAACAATTGTTTTAACCACACTCCTACTTCCCATTCATTTTTTGAGGACAAAAACATCTATATCCTTCAAATATTGCTTGATGAATATCAGGTAGCAAATAAAACAAATGGTGTTTTGGAATGAAACAATTGTTCTTTCACCAATCTTTGGTCTAAATGGCTGCAAGCCTACCTGTGTAGCAGAAGGCGTCATAGTGGGAATCAAGAAGTGGGTATCCTGTCTGGTTGGTGTGGAGGTACACAGTGCGCACGCCAATCAGCCCCCCGCCACACTGTGGTCTGCGAATATTTATGGGGTAGCGAACACTCTTGTCCGCCAGCCAGCCTGCATTACAGACATCCATGCCACCCTGCCAGGCCAGGTAGAGCTGACCAGTGGTGGCCAGCTGGGCTCCCTGGTTCGAGCACGCTTCCACAGCCTCAGCATATGTAAACTTAGCCGCAGAGCCAGTGTAGAAAACTTTGCCTGTATTAGTTGAGGATGGTTCAAAAAAGTAAAAAAAGCTTTTTTTTAAGTATCAAATATATAGATTAATATACCTAAGACAGTCCTACAACAATGAACAGAGAATCCCAAATGAAGAGGCACTGCAGTGTTTGAAGGAGTGTGAGGTTGTCACTTTAATTACCTGTCATCTTCTCAGCGAAGCAGTACACATCATAGGTCTCGTTGGCATCTCTCACTCCATAAGTCCTGACTCCAGGGAATTCATCTTTGTCACCGTAGCAGTTCTCACGAGGATCTTGGATTGGGTACCTTGGATTTATTGAAAAGATGCTTATCTTAGATGCAGCTTAAAGGAAAATCCAACGGCAGACAGTGTTAGATATCCGTTTGTGATGTTCATTGTAATGCATAAGTTTATTGTGAAGAAATGCTCCATTTTACTGTTTTGTTGTACCCATTTCCAGTAAACATCACATTTAAGTGTGTGCCAGTGTTCTGCATCTTAATGACATTTTTTAATGTTTACTGCATTAAAGGAGCTACAGGTGGAAAGAGCAATAGTGACAGCAATAATAATAGCCTAGTAAGAGAAGAGAGTATTTCCAGAAAAAAAAGAAAAAGAAAGAGAAAAAGTGACAGCTACTGTAAAGATAACATATCTTCTGGCTGTTTGCATTCTGGTCTATTGAGACCTTCAATTCAGAAATTTGCCTCTATGATGGATTTTTTTCCTGTATGACTATGCAGTGTAAGATGACAAGTCCAGAAGAAACCCTTTGCTCTTTGATTGAGAGAGACTGACAGTAAAGCCTGATGTGTACTATTGAAGTTTTAGATAGTTCAACATGTTTTTGGCTATCACGCTCCATTGTAGTTGCTAGAAATATCTCAGCGTGATGTTATGTTGTCTACATTTGTCTAGTTACCTTGAATAAGAAAGATACAAAACAAAACTACAAAGGAGGCCTAGAAATGCAACTGCTTTTAAACAGTGTTTTAGGGTGTATTTTTTCCTTTCCTTTCCTTTTCATATCTTAAAGAGTCCATATTTGACATATAGCTGTATTATATACTACTCTATTTTTGTTATACATTTGTTTGTAAGCTGTCGTACTGTATCACTGGTGCATGACTTTTCATATTTGGCCCATAGGGGTGTGAAGCCAGAACCCTACAAGTGTTTGTGATATGGGCATTTACAAACTGACCTAACTGTCTGATCAGAGAGCCAGCCAGCATCACACTGGTGGAATCCATCATCGTACGCAGCTTGGAGCTGCTCAGGCGTAGCAATGACTGCGCTGTTCTGGATGCAGGCTGCCTTGGCCTTCTCAAAAGTGAGACTGTAGCGGGTAGTGATGGCCCGGTAGTGGAACACAACACCTATAAAAGACAAATAAGCACTTTAGGTTAAAGGAATACTTCAACCAAAAGCTATATGTCAGTGTAGTGACTGAACCGTGACTCAGAGTACAGACTGCACTGTACCGACTGCTGTGTTTCCAGAGTGTGAAATTACTACCAATAGACTTTTTGTCACAGCAGCCATTTTGACATGAAATAGCAGGGTAAACTAATTACATTAATTAAGGTTCCATTCCATTTAGGTCTAAAGGAGTCGGGGTCCCGGTGATGTGCATGCTGGCTCACTGTAAAGACTCTGCTAAACTTAAATGGAACAGAACCTTAATTAATGTCTTTAGTAACATCTGTGTTTACCCTGCTAAAAAACATAAAAACATCCATTAGACATTGTGTATAAATCACAGGTGTTTATTTTTTAGCCATCTATGAATATTCTATTATAGTGTCTGCATTTTTTCACTGCCTACTCACTCATTTTATTTGACACTAATGTGACACAACATCTTTTGGTCCCAATGCAGCTGAAACCGTCATACAGACATACCTTGGACCTGCACTTGGACGATGTCGTGGCTGTCCTCGATGCCATGCTGAACCTCACACCGGTAGTATCCGGAGTCATTGGAGCGCAGCTCTGTTATCTTGATGCTGGCGTCTGTGGGGGTCATAGGATAGTCCACCATATGGACCCTGTCCAGGTAGTTCTCGTCAATACGCACCCTTCCCTCCAAGGCCACTAGGACAGTTGTGACCTTTTCTTTTGTAACGCGGCTCCATTTGATTCGATGAGAAAGGGGAGCAATAGTGGGTGCTCCTGGATCAGGAACCGTGTGGTCCTAGATGGGAAGCAACAGTGTCAATTTTATCTCCAGTTTGAGCCTTACAGCCAAATATCATGACAGCTAAAAATAAAGAACATCACATTAGACTTTGGTGGCACATAATGTCACCACTGGCCTCTATGGTTGGTGACATCATCTGCCACCAAATATCAGGCACCCTGCTTTTCACCTTTAGAGGTCAGGCTTCACAGAGATTTGGGATGGGGGTTTACTTAGTCTTTAAAGGAAAATGAAACCCAGTGAGAAAATCTAGATTTTCTCCAACTCGATTTTTTTTTATATTTTGCTGCAGTGATGTAATTGTGCACATCTAACAGTGCTGCATCATTGTTGGGTGTGGTCAGACACGCAACAGAGCACAGGTACAGATGTCACACTTTTCAGTGTGACAGGACACATGCAGGACACATCTGGTATTGCTGCTGGAAGTTGGAGTCCTTTAAGTCCTGCTGCTGTTTCTATGTGTAGTACCAGGTGTCACAAAGATAAAACTCATGGACTTTAAGCCTATATGAGGTATACTAAGGCAGGATTTTTTTTACCCTGTCATGGGGCTGGGACAAGACAGGAGTATTTTAGCGGGAGTGATATGGGACACAAGCCCAGATTATCCACATGGCCACCTGGGCAAGTGGGCACCAGACAGTTTCAGCCACTAGGGAGCACCAGAGAAAAATCCCCACTGGTTGATTCCTAACTGTATTTCAACAAATACTTTTGAAGCTAAAAACAAAATTATGGATGGTGTAGTAAGCCTACCGGTTCTGGGTGTATTAAAAAAATAAATCTTATCCATCACACTACAGTTTATCAAGAATTAACACACAATGGTCTCTGCTTTCTGTCTGTACAGCTGCTAACTATAAACTTCAAATATTCTTACTTCTTAATATAGGAGAAGCCTACAGTACAGTGCTGGTACAGTGCCATTTTTTTTTGTTTTTTAGCAAGCATCTTTGTCCATAATCACTTTGTGTTATCAGAATAATCAGAGTAAAATGAAGCATTCACTAGATCATAAGACCATACAGTATTGAACAGTATTGAATTTACAGTGGAAAACATACTGCGACAGCTGATAAACTCACCTGGAAGTAGCATGGTAGTACCAATGTTCCTCCCAGTAGAGGGCGCTGTGGCTCCTCCAGGGGAATGCTCACACTCAGGACATCCTCAGGGTCTGTGAGGGAGGGAAATACATGAAAAAATAAGGACAACAAACCTTGAATATCACTTAATCCCAGGAACCATGATCACTACACCTGAAAATATTTTAAAACTCTCTTGATACTACACATAATTCAGCAATGCAGCCTAACTCATACTCAGGCAATTTTGAGATGCACTTAAAAAGATCAGAGGTGTAGCATGCTCTCTTACCCAGAAAGGAGTGCTCGTCATACATGTAATCAAATGATGCTGAGATGACATTCAGACACAGAGACAGCAATACAATCCACCGGTTCATGACCTGAAATTAAAAAAAGGGAGCAAAGCCGAAATCGAATTCAATGTAACTTCAAAACATATGGCTGTATCAAATATTGAAAATATTGAATTACTAATTCCATGTAGATGCAGTTTACAACATTTAATTCTATTCTACACCTCAGATCCAAGCTCTGAGATGTGCATCCAGTCCACTCATAGCAGCTCATTTCCTACTGACTCACAGCTTCACATAGTGGAAGACATGAGCAATGAACTGCTATGAAAATATTCTTTTGAGATCAGATGCTACTGGAAGTCGGTACCTGAGAGTGAAATGATTGGAATGTAGCACCTATGTAACCATTTTCACTGCAGCAGATTCCACCTCAGACGGATTCATACTGAACAGTATGCAGTCTCTATTTGTTCCCATTTTAATATCGACAAATCTGGTTACAATGAACACGTAAGAAAGTTTTTAAAAAAACAAACACATATACTGAGTGGAGTAAAGCAACCGGAAAAAATGACCAAACAAGTGAGTAATATTCATGTCTCCTGGTGTATATTGACTCATCCTCTCACAGCCGCCTCTTATTTTCTCAGAGGGAAAACAAAGAGCTCCAGTTATTTCAAAAGTGAATGTTTGCTGTTATTACAGTTAGACTTCTGAGCAACAGTTCCTGCTCCTCCCTCCCTTTAAAGTGGAGACTTTGACTTTTATCAGATTGAGTGTGTGTGTGTGTGTGTGTGTGTGTGTGTGTGTGTGTGTGTGTGTGTGTGTGTGTGTGTGTCTGGTTGATCATTTTGTGTGGGTGTGTCTGAGTGCGTGTGTTGTTAACAGAAGAGAGAGTCCTCGACTCTAAAGTAGACAAATAACCATGC
>OMLB01064146.1:4035-15180 GCA_900302555.1 Myripristis jacobus | reverse complement strand
TAAAAGTTGTTTTCTCCTAAATGCAATGGTTTCTATGGCGGAATTGCATATCAGCTGTTAGAATGCTCTCTGCTGCTCCCCTACATTGAGGTTTATGCAGAGACTGTCAGTTGTTGTTGCTGAAAACATATTAATACTAGTAAAATGACATGGTAATACCAGTCCTGCATCCTGAAAGAAGTATGGAGACTCACAGAAATATTCATGCCCTAAGAAGTGTAAAAACACATAAGAAAAAAATCTGGACTCAGGCTTTCATAGTTCATGCATGAAAGGGTTAATTTAATCTTCAAGCTTTGAAGAGCATGGGGCAGAACAACTAAACCCCATACTAGCTACAAAAAAGCACAGTTGTGAAAGGAATCACATTTTCTAAGTGAAGTCAAAGATAAATTCATTTTTCAAAAATTATTATTTTTTTTTTAAACAAAATTACAATTGTGGGTGTGAATTGTATGTGAGCTGACAATAATAATCCTACCCCAAACCCTAAAGCCCGCGTCCTGGGGTGAGAACGAATTGACTCACTTAGGATCCCACAGTGAAAACGCTGAAGAGGCCCTGCTCTGGGGGGGTTATGTAAGAGGGGTGAGGTGAAGTGTGCCAGCCAGCAGTAAGTCATGCAGGCCGGGGACGGGCTTCAGTCAGCAGGGCTAGTTTAATCACACCTAATGAAACAGACTGAGTCTGGGGCCACAGCCAACGCCACATCATTACACCACTCACTGGGGGATTGGGAATGAGAAATCCCCAGATCAATTCTCTTCCTCTCTCCCTCACTCATTCTCTCTGTCTTAAGTCTTCGTCTTCTCCATCTTGCTGTCCGTTATGTTTCCTCTGTTGCCTCCTCATCCCTCTGCAGGCTTCCCATGCAGACTGTCCCCTTACTCTCTCCATTTTCCTCTCACATTATGTCACACCCTCCCCCGCTCTCTTTCTTTCTGACTGCCCAATTTCTGCTCCACTGGCTGTACAGAATCCATGAAAGCACCGCACAATACCCCCTTTTCCTCCATCACAGAGCTCTGTCATCTCTGCCACCCCCTCCCACCAATTTTCTCTCTACTCATTTCTCTCCCAAGCTAGCTTTCACTCTCATGTCCTCCCTGTGCCCGTTCTCACCTCACTCTCAGAGGAGAGCAGATATGGCATCCCAAATAAAAACCAGCTGTTTAATCTGCAGCAAAAAAGATTAGCTTCCCAGGCGCTGCTAATGCACCGGTCCCCCATGCCAGCATAAACTGAGTTCAGAGCCAGCGGCATGTCAAGCTGCTCCCACCCCAGTCAAGTGTCTGCACCAGGGGACAGGACAGTGAGCATGTGTAACCCCTCCAAAGGTCATGGGTGACATAACAACCAGACCAGCACAAGGAAGAGGTGTGTGTGTGTGTGTGTGTGTGTGTTTGTTTTACAGTGGGAGTAGGCATGTGAAGTTTGATTTCACATCTGACATTCACACGCATCTCGTATCAGGATCGTGTCTGGGCCTGATATAGCTGGTCTATATACATGGCATTAACATGCACTACTAGTGTGAACATTTAAGTATCCTTCTCTTACTAAAATCCATCTTTGATACTTTGCCTTTGTTACTGTCCACGCTGCCTGCTGCCTTGTTAGATGCAGGGAACTTATACAAGAAGAAAATGAAATGCCACTGCGCAGCGTGTGAACTAGAGTGAGGACCGGCTGCATATTTTTGTCCAAACCCGACTCAAGCCTGAGAGCATAGTTACCGAGCCCAAACCGAACCCGACAGGCATTCTTGTTTTTGTGTCCGTACCCGACCCGAGCCTGAGATTTTGCTTGTTCTCTATCACTAGGTTACATTTTCTGCCTGAAATGGCCAAAGTGTTGCCTTCAGTGTCATCACGTAAACTCCAACACTACACAGGAAGTTGCCCAGAACAGGCAGTAGGTCCATCATTTTTCACTGAAATAACGTCGATGTGACCAAACCTTACCCAAACCTGAACATAACTGCTAAATATTTGCCTGAACCTGGACTGAAGCATCGGGTCCCGGCGGGCTCGGGTTGGGTATCCACACTCAGTGTGAACCCAAATTGGTTCCAAGTGTAGAAAAACTTCAATTTATGCCTTATGCTACTGGTAAATTAAGTAGTTTAAATAGAACATAGCCCCAGCAAGTATAAAAAGTATTGGTAATTTGTTCTATTATTAACTATCTTTCAGATGGCATATTGCCTTATGTAAATTTCCTCCACCTCCACAGTCTCATTAAGTCTAATGAAATATATGTCAGGCTGTGTCCATTTGTTTGGGTACCTATAGCAAGGCCTGGGCTGTATGCAGCTGCAGGACTGAGTCACAGTGTTTTACATCCAATGTAAAGACTGCATAAAAAAATACCAGCCCGTATATTATTATGTAAGTGTGCTTTTTGTTATGTTGTCAAATCCCTCTCCTATCAAAGTCTTTATTGTGGGATTTCTCAAGCAATATTCGTGGCCTTGAATGCTGTCAGTGTGGCACATTGCCCTTTCCTTCTTCTATACCTTCCTTCGGTGGATGCTCATTCAGAATGTGTTTCTGTTAACGTAGCTCCTGTATGTGGATTAGAGACACATGAATTTACACTTTGCCTGTGATCACCTCCAGAGGTGACGTGAGAGATCAGATTTTCATTGCGCCTTGGGTGAATTTACTGCACACCCGGATTTTAGGGCAGTTTTGCACCCTCCAATCACACTCCTGTCAGCTAGGACACATGCTAATGCCAGGTGTATAGGGGGTCTGAGAGAGAGATTCAGCAATATAGATGCATAGAACGAGAGAAGAAGAAATGATGGGAACAAGGCTGTGTATTGTTGTGCTGTGGATCGAGATGCGCCTGTCAGAATTTGGGGTCATTTCCATTGGCCTGTATACATTAAGAACCATTTTTCAAGTCTGATTGCTACGGCTTTAATCCAATCCTGCTCTGGGGAGAACTGGAATGACATTGACCTCCAGTAACACCAGTGTGCATCATCATACTCCATCACACACACACACACACACACACATACACACACACACACACACACAGCTGGAAGACTGATAAGCTTTGTAGGCTTTGTTTGCCCAGCTTAGCATTTAACCAGTGTGATTTCAAGACTGATCAAACCTAGATGCACACACACACACACACACACACACACACAGTGATACTGATCACTTCTTCCTGTACATGGCTGAGAATCGGTGCACCTGACTGGCTGATGTATTGACAGGTTTAGGGATTTTTTTCTAATCACCCTCCCAAAAGGACTATCTTCGATCCATCCTCCTCCTCTGGCTTCCCCATCTTGATTTTTCTCTCCATCAACTTCTCACTTCTTTTTCTGCTTATTTTTCCTCTCCTCTACACTCTTTCCACTCCCTTTCTCTTGTCCTCCGCCTTCTGGTCACATCCATCGGTATATCACTGGCCATGAATTCACACACACACACACACACACACACAGAAACAGATTTTTCCATCAGTCAGTCAACAAATCAAGACGCTGTCTGAGATTGGCTATGGATCAGTCTATAGCAGATGAATGGATGGATCGATGAATGAATAAATGAATGAATGAGTGAACAAATTAATGAATGGACTATAGAGATGGGTCAATAGTCAAGAGCAGAGCCTAAATTGGATTGGAGCCCAACAAACTGGGTTTGGAAACGTGTGTGCATGAATGTTTGTTTGTGTGTGCGTGTGTTTATATCTGTCTCTGCTTCCTGCATGTTTGAATTTGTGCATGCATTTGTGTGAGAGAGAAGTAGTGGTAGGAACACCATATAAGACAGTTCATAAACCTTGTCGGTGAATGCTGTTTTTTCTGACTTGAGGAGTTGGACTACTTGAGTCCTGTGCTGACTGTGAAGATGCAGAACACCAAAGGAATTCAAGTGAAAACCCTTTAAAAAAAATTACAGTATTCCTTTGACCTTGGACAATTTAGTCTCCATCTGTGATCATAAAAGAGTCAAGAGCTGGTACAAGCACTCACACACATATACAGATGCTACTCTGTGGGGTGCTTAATTAGATTGCACAGTTATATCATGTGCATAGGTTATGAGTGTTTCTTAATAACCTGCCTGAGGGTGTAGGACCATTTAAAGTCTGCTTCTTGCAAAGTTGGCAACAGTTGTTATCATTAAATTAAGAACTGTACGCTTGCTTCATTCACCTAAGCAGTGGGTTGACTCATCCTCATCCCGATTTTCTCCAAGCAGTGAAAAAGAATCATTACAGTGTTTTGACCGGATCCCTAATAAAGGACATGCATTAAAGCTGGTCAAGGCTGTCAAAGTACAAACTGAACCAATGTCAACAACTACGCAGTAAACATGAACTCTTAGCCACAAAGGCATTTCTGAGACAAAATGCAAGGCCTGTTTGAAATTTTTCAAATTGTTGCTGAGGTCACTGGCGAGAGGCTTTAAAGGTTGGAAAACTGTAGGGCAAATTCACAAAAGGATTGTGTGGCTTTTGTGGCTGCCAAAACTATGCAAATAAAACAAACAAAAAAAGAAAGAAACCTGCAAAAGGTGGAGTGCACCCCTGCTATGCTGCCAAGGCAAATAGCATCATGGTGCACCTTCACTACTTGCATGTATTCCAGTTGGGTCATGTGCATACATTTGGTGCAAAACTGGACCCTTTATATGCAAATGAGCCTCGCTGCAAAAACAGTTCAGTTCACAAAGACCAGCACTAATAGCCACATGCAGCTCAAGTGAAATTATTAGCGTTTTCAGAGGCTTATTTGTAGGGGGTGTCATGCTTTCCAGTGATCATGACAGCAGTAACTGTAGCCAGGCGAGCTTGAGAGCGGATATTTTGAAGGAGAATATCACATTCTAATTCACAGATACAGGTTGCCAGGTCGAACAATCGTTGCTATACTTGACAACATCAGGGATGACATTGAGCCTGCCACCCAAAGATGCCATGCAATACCTGGCACTGTCCTGCTTACTGTGTTCTTTGGCACCAAGGCAACATTGATACTTTGCCACACAGATAACTGCAGATGCAAAACAAGGGTAAATTGCTCTCTGCTGCAAAACTGTACGACCGTGTTTGTGCTGTAATATCATTAGCGCAATATCTTTTGTGAATCGGACCTTGGGACAGGGCAGATAGCGGTCACAAGTGATGCGCAATTCATGGTGCCATCAGGGGACACAATCTATTCTTTGTGAATTTGCCCCTGAGTGTGCTCACATTATCTCAACAGAATGTACAGGTACAATAAATGTAAATCATATCACAGACGTAAAAGCGCCTGAATGACCCAGTCAACGACCCAGTCACTGTTGAATCGAAGGATGCATTGTACTAAGTTGTCCAAGGTCAAAACATTGAGAACTGACAAAGTGGAAAGTCATGCTCTCACTAAACTTGAACTTGAGCCATAGAGAAATTTGAAGGACAAAAAAAAAGTAAATCAATGCCCTATTCATAACCAATGAAGTAATCAACGATGGCAATATGGTTTAATCGGATAACGCTGTACTTTAATGCAATATACAAAACCTTGTGTTTCTCTCTGTGCATTGTGTGCCTGTGGGTGGTATGTGAGTGACTGCTGTGTGTGTGTGTGTATGTGTGTGTGTGTGTTTGTGTTTGTTTGTGTGTGCGCATGTGTGTGTGTGTGTGTTTGTGTGCCCTTGCAGCAGCATTCCAATAGGAATCTCATTACGCTACAAAAGCTGTGTGATCATCTGCTCTCTCCCAGTATTAGAGCACCCAGATTGAGTTGAACAAGCAATTTTCAGAGAAAACATGTAGATTTGTACTGGGTGTAATCCAATGGCCTCATGGAAAAGTTACCCCTAGCTAATCCAATAGCAGTAATTACATTAATGGAGCTAAGCAGCGAGAGTTGGAGCTTCATGGCCGAAGAACTTGGATAGTTCAGGCTTGTGCACCCAGAGCCAACATTAATGGAGAGTCATTTATGTGGTACACAACAACATAGCTGCCACTTTTGATGTGGTTCTCCTAGACATAAACAACAGTATGGCTCCTGAGAAATATACAGCTGATACATTAACATGGTAATCATTATTAGGGATGTATCAATCAATTGGCCAGCGTCCAGAACTGGAAGGATTTTCCAAAAATCACAATGGAATTGGAGACCGGTGAAAGGGTATTTGTTTAGTCAGCTGCAGATTGCATGCGGCCAAGGGAAACATTACGCCTGTCATGCGACATGCATGTCAAGAGACATTTCAAAGGCTATTCATCAATAATAAAAGAACATATCTTCTGTGTGGAGCTGCCGTAAGGTTTAAAAAGAAAAGATGCTTTTTTAAACTTGCTGTGGTGATACCACACACTTTTGCACAAAACAAGATTTTTATAATGCATGGTAGTGTGGTGGAGGTTACATATTAGTTTGCACTTTAGTTTTATTTGGGTAAGAAAAGATTTTATTTTAATGTGACAAAATGTACAAGGACAGCCAAATATTTGCTCTATGGGCAGAAACATCTAGCTGTCAAAAACTAGTTAAAAACTTATGTTAATTAGTGTACCTTCTACCAAAGAAAAATAATTATGAGATTGGTATCGGTAAAGTCAGGGTTTTAAAAACTCAGCCATAAGTACTGCCTGAGGAAACTATAACCAGTTCATTCCTAATTATTATTGGACTGAACATTCCCATGGTAAAAATGTTCTTGAAGCCTCTGCACAACTCCTAACAAGATATTTATTTCCACAACCACATCTCAAAATTCTTTGTTTACCACATGACTACCATTTACTACCATTTACATAAATTGAAGAAATGGGTTTTAATGGCACTGACTGCAATTCAAGCAGACATAATGCAACTAAAATTAAAGGAGCACAATAGCATAATGACATTGTTTTGTCTGCTAATCGTGTTCCTCTCTTATTTTACATGAATAAATGTCTGGTGTTGATATAGCAAAGTTTTTGCTTTATGGGCAGTATATTGGTAATAAAAAGCACCGATGGAAATCTGTGCTGAGGTTTAGATTTGCCCATTAGTTTTCTACAGGATGAGCCAGAAAGGCAGCAGGTGAACAACTGCACATTAAACCATCATAACAACAGCTGAAACATCTGGGAAAGGCTACTTGATGTGTAGCAACCATGTCTGTTTAGATGAAGTTTCAGACAAGGGAAAGTAAAGAGAGCACATCTTCTATCTGACCCAATGAAATGAGGAATGAGACCAAAGATGAGAATGATGTCATCTTAAAAATAGGGGGCGCATCTTCAATCCTGTGGCCATTGTTTGCTGATGAAGACAGAGAACTACAAAAAACTGTCATCTGCAAGCCTGATGAAAACACCAGCAACCAATTTCACAACCTTAAGTGTGAAAGTGGCTCCATTTTTAACAGTTTATGAGTGTTATAAAATAGTAAAAAAATTTCATAATACCAACTGTTTAACAAAATGTAAAAGTTACTGCACTGTTAAAACCCCACTGGGAGGAGCTATTAAGCAACAGGGGTAATGCCATTATAAAAATACATAAAGAAAGGGCTGGTGGGATTTCACAGTCATTTGACTATTCACTGTCTCTAACTGAATCAACAATAAAACTACATTGTCCCTGTTATTGAATTTACTCATCTTAATCTCCCATCTCTGTTTCTTCCTTTTCGGTCTCTCTCTCTCTCTCTCTCTCTTTTCCCCTTTCACACACAGTGTAAATAGATAATGGTCCATCTGTAAGACCCTAATGTACCTCTTCTTAAGTAAACAGCACAACAAGCAAACATCACTCATGCACAGAAACATGCATTGCACACACACATACACACACACACACACACACACACACACACACACAAGCACAAGCACAAACACAAACGAGTCATGGGTTCGCTGATTCAGGAAGACAAAAAAGTTCATACATTCCTAACAGAAAGAGAGGGTCAGATGCTGAGAAAATCAGTGTGTGCTTGTTTTTGTATGTGTGTTCAGCACATAAAGACACAGTGTCTGAGAAAGAAAGAAAGAAAGAAAGAGAAAAAGAAAGAAAAAGAAAGAAAGAAAAAGAAAGAAAGAGAGAGAGAAAGAAAGAAAGAAAGAAAGAAAGAGAAAAAGAATTAATTCAACACACACAACAGGAGAGAGAGAACGAGAGAGGGGAAAAAGTCAGGAGGTCTTGGTCGTATGACTCAAGGCTAACAGAGGCAACTCTCAAAGCTAAGTGGGGCATATGCTTGCGCATCAGCACACACACACACACACACGCACACACACACACACCCTCTCTCTCATCGCCATTAGATGAATATTAGAGGTGACAGACTTCGCACAACACACACAAATGCACAATCCTATAGTTTAACAAAGGAGCAAATTGTCGCAGATGACAGACAGTGCAACAGCTACGGCGTGATGCACTCATCTATTTTTAAAATATCACCACAAATCAAAACCATATGAGAACAGCGAGCAATAGTCAGCCAACCATGAGATGCTCCCACATGAACCTTTTAAAGGCTATGTCATTTTCAACACAACACAGATTTAAGAGGCCCCAGCAGCAACACGTGTTGTGGAAAGCAACATCAAGGACACTGCTGTCACCTCAGTTACCCTCATGCACATATTGAAAAGGAGCTGTTATGGGTGTGTAATGTCCATTCAGTGCAATCAGTTTGAATCCAACTCATGACCTAGGCTGAGTGTTTTCCACTGACCCCGGTTTCTGTCTGCTGCATGCCGTGCAATAACGATGAAATACCATTAAAGCAATCAGCGCTTACCCAATTATTCCAACTAAACAGGAAGGTGGACATTTAAGTTATGCTGTTTTCCACCTATTTGGCATACAACGTGTCCAGTTTCACCCAAAAGAAAACTGAAAACTACGAAGAAAGTCAAAGTATACTTTATATAAATGGCAAATGGGGGGAAAATCTCTGAAATTGTATTTAATACTCAAAGGCAACATTCAACCATATTTTAGACAGATAAGGCCTTGTTTTGAGAAGTACAAACTTCATACGACTTTTTGTGGGCCGGCAGACACCTTGGGTTTTGGAGTTGTTGGTGTGTGCTGCATATATGATTGTGTGGCCTCCGTGCCTCTTTTGCCCCCATATAATCATTTTGTGAGTCCGCAATTTCTATGTAATGTGAGTGTACTTTCTTGTGTCGTCTCCTTCCTAAGATTTTGTATCTGTGCACTAACACATGGCTAAAATGAGAACAGATCCACTTCAGATTTCACACTTTCACAGCTTTCTTCTCTGCCTCCCTCTCCCTCTCCCTCTCCCTCTTTCTCTCTCTCTCTCTCTGTCTGTCTGACTGTGATGAATTTGGATGTGATTTGCCTCTTGAGTTTTTCCAGCCTGGCTTGCTGTGACTCCCTCCATTAGAAGATCAAAGGCCAGAGAGGATGCCTCTTGACTGGATTCAGCCTGAGTAGTCTCCCCTACTGCTCATATCCACCCAGCATTAACATCCCCACCCAGTGAGAGAGACAGAAATGGGGAGAGAGAGAGAGAGGGAGCGAGAGAGAGTTGAATCTTTCAACTTATATAGTAGGCAGGCAGGTGCAAACACAAGCGACTGCAGCAACATTATGGGGGGAAACAAGATGAATCCTGTCGGCAGTGACCCTCACTTCACAGCTCCCCGCTGATACGCCACACCACAGAGTTTATTTGTGTGACAGTAGAACACTCTGCTGCTCTCCCTGCTTTCACCATAAGAAGACATTCCTACTTACATTACCAGCCTGGGGGAGCACAGTCTCAGGGGGGTCGAGGGTTACGTACAGTACATACAGACACGCAGCATGGTGTTGCCGAATACATCTAGACTCCTCCACTGTTGAGCGGTGAGCAGCTGTATTCCACTGACAAGCTCAAGGGCATACACAGTACAGAGTGGATGCTGGGCGAGGAGGTGTGGGGCTGGCAGAGCAGGTGTTACACAGGATTTAAGAGAAATACATACAGTGAAGGCCTTGGTGACGATGGATAACACTACCTATATTTAAGACGGCACCAGACAGATGGAGCGGCAGGGATCAAAGCGAGGATGTCAGTTTTATCCAGCAATTACTGAGCTATAAAGGCAACAAAGCAGGACGGGTTTGGAAATTATCACAAGGGTAATGCATTAAAACAAAAACATATTTTAATCAAAACTTTATATTTTAGTTTATCATCTCTTTAAACTGCATCTCCACTTGTTATTATTATTATTTTTTCTGCTGTGCGCCGATTATTCTCCAAAACCTTATCCACACTGCAGTCAACATCTCAGCCAACGTCTGAAGGGATTCATCATTGTCCAAACATTACAGCCTAACTGATACGATAATACAATTGTTATTTAAATGCTCAAATGCATTCAGTTAAAGGTGTGGTCCTTACTTGCGAAAATGAAGTTTCCCTCTCTGTGAGGACACAGCGCAGCACACGTGTCTCATTCTGCCTGCATATACTCTGCTTAAGGTCTCATTTTTTTATTAGTATTATTATTGCTTTTAATTGACTACTTTTTGGAAATCAGCATAAGAAAGAAAGAAAGAAAGAAAGAAAGGAGTAAAGGGCCGGTCACTGACATTGGTATATGTTGACAGAGAGAAGACAGGAAAGAAAGGGTGGGAAACGGGAAGAAAAGGAGGGAGAAAAGAAAAAGAGGAGAAAGAGAAGAAAATAGTGACATGACCAGACTCATTCCAGACTGACCACAGGACTAAGGGCACAGGGTTCAGCTGTGTGTGTGTGTGTGTGTACTGTATGTGTACTGTATGTGTCCCATAGGGTGATAATAAAGACTTGGACTGAACCCACTGAACTTACATTGTGTGCATGTTAAACACAGCAAAGCATTTCCCGGTGTATCCCTGCTACTGCACGTGTACGTTTGCTGGTGTATGTATGCAAGTGTGTGTGTGTGTGTGTGTGTGTGCTTGTGTGTGTGAGAATGCGTGTCTGTGAACCCGCTCACCTCTCTGTCTACCCATCTGTCCTTGGCATTCTGCTCACACACACTGATACCACAACACAGACTCAGATAGATGCAACAGGAGGACAGAGCGAGACTGAGATGGAGTGAGAGGGAGGAAAAATAAAAGTCCAAGAGAAAGAGAGAGAGAAAGCTAAAAAAAAAAAAAAATACTGAAACAGA
>OMLB01064145.1:107138-119949 GCA_900302555.1 Myripristis jacobus | reverse complement strand
AGAGGATGAGGAAAGACGGGGGAGAGAGGAAAATACCAAATAAACACACACAGAGCACACGGTGAGATAGTGAGAGAGAGAGAGAGAGAGAGAGAGAGAGAGAGAGAGAGAGTGAGAGGGGGAGAGAGGGGGGGAGAGGGAGAGGGAGAAAAAAACTGAAATAAAAGGGAAAAAGGAAGATGCCGATGGTGATTGGGCTGAGTTGGGCAGTCGGGCCAGGGCAGTGCTTTATCCCAGAGGAAGAGGAGCTCCTGTACTGCATGTGGAGAACTCTACCTACATGGAGAATTAATGACTCTCATTTATGAGGGGTGCGTGAAGTCCAGTCCACTGTGGCAGGGCTGCCACTGTGAGCCAAATTCTCCCTGCCTCACTTTTGTAGTGTTGAGATAGGCCGCTAGCCAACCAGAGGAAATCTTGTTATCAACACGACACAGCCATGCAAAATAGACCCATCTTGTCCTATTTTGAGATGAGGGCCTGAAAACAATGACTGGGAGGCAGCTCCACTTCACTGGATGTTGAATGCAAAAGTGAAGGACAATGAAACTACAGCACTGAAATACTATATAAAAAAATATTATTGTATGTTACAGTTATAATATTGCAGTTTGTGGCGTGCAACTCCCTCATTTGCATTGTCTTGTGAATCAGCTGAAAAATCTACAGGCTAATATTACTCGGTGCCCTGGCATTTTATCGAGATTGATGTCCACTTAAATTCAGGCTATGTCAGCCAGCGGCAACCTCCAGCAGACAAGGACAAATAAGGAAAGTGAAAAGGCCCATCTATGGCTCTTTGCCTCTGAAGAGATCCACGGGATGAAAAATGGCTCTAGTGTAATTTGGATTCTGTAAAGCATAGCTCATCTGTGGTTCAGTCAACCAACTAATGGTGCTATATGAAACCGTGAAAAAACGGCAAGGGAAAAAGCATATTGTCCCTTGGTTATGGTTTGTCCTGATAAAAAAAAAGGTCCTTGAACATACGCATACTATAAACACAGGTGCATACACACACACATGCAAACACAAAAGCAAGCTAAACTGAAAGACACCAATAAAGATGGCAATAAAGACGACATCTCCAGACCAGAAAGAATCAAATTCCCCATCAAACATTCAAAGGCTTTGCTACAATAGTAAATTCTTCCTGTACAGAGGACGCCATGCAAGCTCACCGTAGATTCTCCATGGCTACAGTAGATTAGCTAGAAATAATGTAGAAAATGCAGAACTACAATACCAGCCTCCTGAGACTTGTTAAGGACAGCTGCAGTGAAGGACAACATATAACATATTCATTCAACATCCTAGGACTGATACTAGGATTACAAAGGACATGCTGGGACTCCATAAATACATGTATAGCAAGTCAGATGAAAGGAATTTTCTAACTTGTTCAGTAAAATAAATCCAGGAAACAGTATTAGACATCTGCAAACTTCCCTAGTTAAAGTAAGCTGGACCGGGAGAATGGCTTTTGACAAGAGAATGATGTGAGGTGGATGCTGTGGCAATAGTGTTGTCTTAAATGTAAATGTAAGACCCAAATTTATAGACCTGCACTGCTGTGCAATATGACAACAATATGATGAGACTGTGATGTTGGCATATGATTTGAAACAGTGAAAGACTAGCTTTTTGAAGCTTTTTTTTTCCTCATGTGACCCACCAATCACCACCCTATATCCATTATCACTGTCTAAATTCAGAGAGGACTGATGAAGGTGCACTAGACAATATGTCTATGCCTTTCGACACACTGCAGGAGCCATATGCTGGGGCAGCACTGATACTGTAGCACACTGCTAATGAAACTAAGCAGCATAATCCAATAATGAGCCATTCACGAGCGGATCCCATTACTAATGGGGTTGGAGATGTCATGGAATTTCATTCCATGGGTGCTGACAGGGGTGTTTCAACTACTTTGCCCACAAATATGTTGAAGAAAATCCTTCCTCCCAGTCAACAATTTTTTTTTTCTCTTTGTAAAAAGCCACGATTTGGAGCACATCACCACCACAAAACCCAGATGCGATCTGGACAGGCTCAACAAGCGAGCAGCTCAGAGCAAAGGCAATGATAAGCTTCGCTGCTCATACTGTAGATACAACTGAGAGAATAATTTCTCTCTCTTTGTAAAATTTGTGTCTTTCTGCACATTTGCAATTACACAGGTGGGTAGTGAATCTGTAATGAGATCCACTCAACCACATCTTTATTTAAGTATGAGTGATTAGGCTAGCAAAGGACTATAAAACAAAATGGGAATTAATGTTGTCACCACAAATGCAACTGCACATCAAAACAGAGCAATAACCAAACGTTCATCCACTGCTGCCTTGCTAGTAAGCACAGTGTCCAGTATTATTACAAATTTACATGTGTTGACAAATTAAGTAAAGGTGTATGTTACTGGCATGGGCCAACAGTCCATCACAAATTAAACTTTAATGTGTTTGGAACACATTCCAGCAATGCCAGCATCATTAAAACGGTCATTTCTTCTAACAGTCATGAGATTTCAGCCACAGTTTCCTTCACCGCTGGGAGCCTTAATGACTTCCTTTTAGTTCTATTAATGTTTGCCACCGGTCACATCACAAAGGATTTAAGATTACTTATTTGTGTTTTCACAACCTTGTGTCCACGTGTGGTAAAACAGGCCACAAAGATTAGACAGTGCAAACAACCATTATAAATCCATTTAACTGAGGTTCCAGAGGTGTGGGTGAAATGGCTTTTAGACTGCACCGTGCTAAATCACCCCTGCTCAAAGACATCTATCCTCTGGAAGGAAATTCAGACCTCACTCACCCAGGAAGGACTACACTGGACTGTTTTCCATTAGACTAGACTAATGGATGACAGAGTGCAGCACACTGGAGGTGGTGTGATACTTCATTTCCTTGGTACATTACATCATATATTAGACCTCATATAATTTGCAGACAATAATGGCCAGTCATATGAGGCATATAAGGGAATCTACATAATCAATTAATTCTTCTGTTCCCTCAGGTGTGGGAGTTGTAGTAGCGTAGTGGCTGCAGAGGTCCCAGCTCACCATGCAGACTTGTGGCTGCTTGCCTGGTTCCTGCTGCTATAGCTCAGGCTCAGGCTTTCTAATGCCCAATCTGGGTCTGACTGCACAATCAGAGGTATAATTAGATGCTTCATCACACTGCAAGGATGTTTTCCTTGTTTTCCCTGTCCCCCTTCTTTGGAGGTCATCTAATACCTCTCTGATGATGGATGAGCAAAGCATAGAGGCTCCTGTAGGAAAGACCAAATAATCAAAGAAATCAGACATGACAAGATACAGTGCACCTGATCTTACATGACGCATGGTAGGTAGCGATCATTTTAAAGTAACAATGAAGTCAAAGCATCTCGCTCCATGTCCGTTTCAAGCAAACTACTTTGACACAGATACATCTAGACAGGCTACAGTATATGTGTTCTTGCTGGACTACATGTTAAATAAGATGCTGTCTCATTTAAAGCAATTGTCTCAAGGCCACATGGCTGAGGAACAATGGAGATCAATCTATTTTCATGAAAGACAAAGACAGAAATAACTTAGTAGAATATCTGGTGCATTTACAGCAGTGCCTCCTGGGTGATGCCATTAACTGGCTTTGTGTTGAAGTCCAAGAATGTAAGATTAATCATATCAATGTTTAAACAAATGTAAAAGCGCAAAATTAGCGAACAAGGTCGCCATCCACCCCCCTCGGTGTCCTTGGAGAGGAGAAAATATTTTGGTCCAGTTGTATGGTCTAATTTTCAGCCATGGGCAGTCCCCTCATGGTGTATTAACATGGGTTTTTTTTCAGGCCATATTTTATTCATGAGGAATTTTTTCACAAAGTACAGGATATGTTGCTGGCTTGAATTTTCATAAACTGTGAGGTTGTGGCTGGCTCCAGTTACCAAGTGAAACAAATCACCTAATTAAAAAGAAATGAGCAGATAGAATCGATGCAGATCACTTCCAATGTGGTGACACGTCTCTCCAGAGAGAACAATAACAGTCTGTGCAACAGCAACGCAACATGAAGGCAAATCAAACTGCACCACAGTCAACCAGTTCACTTTAGGATGACTATAAGCCAAAAAAACTAGTCTCGCTGTGAACATCGCAGTGGTACAAGAAGGAAAATAGATTCTCATCACCGGTGTCAACTGCCTGTCAACACAAAAAATGATAATGACATGTGGGGTGTAAACTACAGAGGACAATATTCATCACTACTGCATGTGACTGATGTTCAAACGACCTAAGTGGATGGAGACATCAATTCACAGAGACAGCCTGATAAATAACATCATCAAAAATGTTTAAAAACAGCCTATTTCAGAAGGTTCTTCAACAAAAAGAATGTTTTTCCAACCAGAATAGTTTTAAACACCTGAAAGACAAGTAAACATAGTTTAAGCAACCAGCTCCGCACATCCATCCAGTGATTTATGTAGAAGCCGTAAAGCGGATGAATCCCTGCGGGCTTGCTGTGTGGGGCCTGATTATGTTCGGTGTAGAGAGCTCAGGTGTGGGTGAGCAGACTGACAGCTGTTCATCAGGAGCGCAATGCTTCAGCTAATTCTTCTAATTAAATCTAATCCATCTCTTAATCTCATCTATCTCAACCTAAAATCACGGAATACCTTTTTTTTCTTACATGTTTAAATGATAAGCAGAGCATACAACGTGGCACCTAATGAAAATTAATTCCTGCACACAGTTCAGATATCTGCCGTGAATTTATTTCAAAAATACTGCTTGAAAAAAAACAAAAAAAACTTGGCACTTGTTTACATCATCTATGCAGTGTATAATTCTTGTTTTCATGAGCAGACTAGGTCAGCAAGGATTTCTCCTCCAGTGGGAGTAAAAGGATTAGAGACTGGGTACACAGTGGAGCTCATTTAATCTATGATTTATACTATGTTTAATTCTATAGATACCAGTAAAACAAAACAAAACAAACAAATAAATTAATTAATTAAAGAATCAATGTACACTAAACAGATACACATTATAGGCATGTGTATTTTTATGTTTCTAAAAACAATACGCATTTGCAAAATGATAAAAGCACAAAACACTCCCGAGTTCCCACTAATCAATCCGGCATCTCCTACTTTGGTGTTCTCATTATCGACTGTTTAGTAATTCTAGCTAAGGCAGAGCTTTCTATAGTGAATGCCTTTTTCCATGCTAACATTAATAATGAGATGGCCCCCTGAAACTGAAGCGTTATCGATTCCAGGAATAACACCTTGCCTTTTGAATGTGAAGGAACAATATGAGACCCACTTATTTAAGTCAGACATTGGACCTTGAAGCACGGGATCGCAGGTGTGATCCCCGGCGCTTATGATCACCTTTTGTTATAAGTTAAATATTTCGGTCACATTTAATTTGCTTGGCCGATTTGTTTCTTGCCAAGGGCAAAGGGAAGCAGTGACTCGCTGGCCCTCACATCTGACGCAGAAATAAACCAAATTTTGTTCTTGGATATAAATTACAGCGAGCGAGTTCTCAAGGACATTTAATTTGAGACTGCTGGTGGTGGGTGCTTAAAAGGTCTCTTCAGTAATAACACCGACATCATGCATGTATCACGTGCGCAAAAGTGGAGGAATGAACCTAATTCAAGATGACACATTTTTTCACAACTTACTATACATCTGCCAAGCTTAATACCCATTTAAATATAGAACAATTAATTCATTTCAAAGATAGACCGGCACACCAAGACAAAACCTTACATAATGTGAACCTTACACTGTTTCTCTTCTCGCCTCTTTGAGTGCGCAGTAAAAGAAGCAGATAATTGGCAAATAAATATTCTGAAATGATGCTGGGAAACATTTTGTATTTCTAAGGACTGCGCCGGTGCAGCTGATGCACACATCTGTTTTAGCTCGCCTTTGGCAGTGCCACAACAATCCCTCCCTTGCTCACACTCACATCACGGATAAATGAAGGTCAGGCGTTGGTTAATGCGAGCTGGTGAGTTTTTTGTTCAAGTTCTGCCACAAGTTCGAATTCATTAAACCAGGCAGTGCTATTTCCTGCGAGTGGAGTGGTGCAGTGAGGAGGTGCTGAAGGAAAAATCGTTGCTATCAGGGGCACAGCCTCCAGCTGTAAAGGATTTCTCGCTCATTGGTTGAATTAGTTTTCACCTCCCCAATATCTTGTCTTCTCTGGTCAGTGGAGCAAGCATATGATGTTGGTCTGAATGGATGCCACAGGAATCAAGATGAATATCTTAGCTTAAAGTCTGTGCCGGCTCTGTGTCAGACTCCCAGGCATTTGAGTCCAATTTTTCCCTGAGCGCTAAAGCCACGCGCTTCTCCATCCTGGTCAAAGCAACTGATATATCTTTTTGGATTTTTGGGTGGCCACTAAAACACTAAATGTGAATACAGGCAAGTCTGAGTAAAAACCATTTACTGTTTTATGTGAGAGCTACAAATTCAAAGTATGCATCTTACCAGCATACTAATTCTATATGGCAGTAGACATTACACTAATCGGCTGAACGTAAAAAGGGTCTTACTGACAATTTAACACCCGAGACCGAAGTCAATATCTTTTTGTGGTTAGATCTTGAGCTAATTGAAAATCTTTCATTCTATAATGAGCATGAAATGTCAGAGACCCAACAGACACAGAAATGGCATTTAATCTACACCAAGGAACAGCAATGCAATTGATGAGAATTTTGATGAAGATGGAGTTAAGAGTTGCCCTTGGATTAATGCCAGAAATGCAAAGTTGTCAAATTCAAGGATTTTACAATTAATGAATATCCCAAAAGCTACAGCAGACACTCTGTCGGAAAACTGATCATGTAGTGATGGAGGTGCAAGGACCATTTTTCAAGTTTTTCATCATGTCTGAGGTTTTTACACCGCAGAAGGCAATGCATTGTACAGGGTGGAAAACCATTTACAGGCATCATGTGGACCATATTTTGCTTCCCCTGACTTTGGTGCAGTGTGTAATACATGGCTGGTTCAATGAATAACTCAGTGTCCAGGTCACGAGTGAGCAAAGCAGCCACACACCAGCATCTTCATTCAACTATCGGACATGCTGACACATTGACATTCTGTATTGCTAATTGGCTGGGCTAAGCTTCCAAGTGAATTAAATTGGAAAATTAGTCTAGCACCTAAGTATTGTTGAATAATCCATTATGAATCAATCTGAAGGATGGTGAGTGCGGCGCAATAGTGACGGGATGGTACCAATAATGTGGTCAAACATCGTACGGTAATGAACTTTTTTGTGCACCAGGGAAACGGGGAGCCAATTCTTGACTAAACCAGGTTTTAATCATAAAGTTCCTGCCTATTTAGAAAGGTCATGTGCTCCTGTCATAACACATCACAAGCCTGGGAAGGGCTCGTATTATGACGCGTCACTTAATTAAAACATAACGGGCCTGTATAAATGTTCCCACAACGATTCTACACCAAAGCTGAAGTGGTTGAGAGATTGTGAGCACGGCAGCGATGGCAGCTCCTACCTTTGAGACATGACATTTCAGACATTTAGGCATTAAAATGCACGGGGCCAAATGCACAAATGCAAATCAAATGGAATGAAATGCAAGAGGCGATGAAGGTATGCGCAAAGGTGGAAACATGAATGAACCCTCTTTCTCGGGCAAGAAAAAAAAAATCCCTAAAAACTTAAATGTCATCTCATCTATTTAGCTTACATGAGAGGCAGAATTTTGAAGGCAGTAGGCCAGGCATGTATTTAGCCACTCTCATATTCAGTTTTATCTCATACTGACTGATTTTTTTGAATTTTAAACAGACATTAAACATTAAATGATGTAGGTCAACACACAGAACACATCACAACTGTCCAACATAGCCCTGGGCGCTGGGAAACATCAAATATGACAGAGTAAATTGAGAACTTGATGAATAAGAAAGATAGCCATTTTACAAACTTTAATGAAACATGTTACTGCGATGTCGTCAGCCTTAACTAAGAATTGCCCAAAAAAAATATAATCCATGTGAACCTCGTTTTAATTGGTCACGTTTTGTGCTCTGTGTCACTCTACATTGCTTTACTGTTGTAATCCCATCATTTCTATTCGTTGTGCCAAGGACTGAGAGAATACATTATTCTGACCGGCTGGAGGGTTTCCTTTTTTGTGATTAACACCTGCAGCAAACCTGGTGGATCACTGTCTCCAATTTATCTACATGCAAGGTTTGGGCATTTCATTTCACCACACACTGGCTTGCGCTGATTTAAATAAATGGATTCACAGGATGCCTTGAAAATACCCAAGCAAATGATCAAGCCTGATAAATGCAGCAGTCCTTGAAAATAAGACCAACTTTCGTCCTCACGTTGACACTGAGAAAATCCTCGCACACACCAGCTGCTTTGGCTCTGAGACGACATATCTGGCTTTGAGAACATATATGGGAAGCTCTCGACAGAAGTAGCCAAATCTAGATAGATCAGTGTACCTCTTTTGCAGCGAGATAGGGATAGCAAAACATAGACTATCTGCATTTGTGAGTGCGATATTTGTTCAAAATGTCCAATTTGGCTCACTTACATGACCTCATCTGCAGCTTAGCAGGGTAAATCAGCAGGACAGGAAGTTGTTATAGTAGCTGTGAAAGGATTAAATTACTAGAAAAAATTTCCAAACAGCACAGCCAGTATTTGGCGTGTGGCTACGTTATAAGCAGAATAACAAACACTGATTTCAGCGGAGGGAAGCTCCTGCTTTTTGTGTCAACATTGTTCATTATTAGCACACCTCACCGTGCATTATCCATCGCAAATGAAAGGTTTAATTGCAAAATGACATATAAATGATGATAACCTCAAAGGCACTGATTTTTTTTTTTTTTTTTTTTTCAGGAAAAGTCTTGAGATGACTCAGAGTTGATAACCGCCTCTGCCTTTATGGATTTTCATGAGTGGGCGTCACGTTTTTTCACACGTACATCTTTGTTTAAATTGAAAACCCCTCCCCCCTCCTCTCTGATCCCTTACACCGTGCACTCCCACTGCATGCTGTAAATTTTGCCTGCGTAAATACATCATAGTGTCATATCATGTTTATAGCTCCCAAATTCTGGAAAAAAACAAAAACATAAAACAGATGCATCATATTTTCTTTATACAGGCACAAACATTACATGTGGTGTCCATGCTGTACGCTACATACTGAAATAGGACAGCCACCAAAAGAACCAGCCTATCTAAATGAAAGCAAGAATAATCTCTATTAGACATTCAACTAAATAATAAATTAATACATAAATGTTAGATTAATTTTTGTAATCTTTCTCTCTGAGCCGAACAAGCTCCCGTTGAACTGCTCCTCACAGAGCTTGACACTCCCCGCAGTGCATTACTGCCCTATTCCAAGTCCCCATTTAGCACAGCAGGAGTGCAGAATCCCATGAATAAAGCCTTTTCATCCAGGAAATTGTCGACAGAAGAATGACAAATAAAGCACCTTCTTATCTGAGGGCCCAAAGTGTGTCAATGAAAGTGATGCTGTCAGAATATGAGACCGACTACAACACCAACCAAGACATCACCCAGCTACGACTTTCTAAAAATAGCACAACAAACTCGACAATGTAATGCACTCATTTGTGCATCATCGCAGACTTGAAGTGCGGGCTCCATTCATTTTTGACCTGCACCCTATTTCCCAAGCTTTTTCCATCATACCAATCTTAGTCTGAATCACTCGGTATTGTGGAAAATGATGGAAAAATAGAGTCCAGGTGGAAAATGGCAGGAGTTACGCTTTTAAAGTCCTGGTCTTACCAATATACTGGTTCCACTCTGGATCCAGGTCAGCTTGATTGGCCAGGCAGCCCTTCATGACATTCAGGCAGTAGTTCTTACAGGGTTTAACTGTCGGCATGCCCTGGCAGAAGGGGCAGTACAGCATCTTGGTCAGCGCTCGGATACACGCCGGAGTGCTGCTTACCTGCAGGGAGCACAGGATGACAGAGCAGTTACTAGCACCTAGTATCTCTGTAAATCAATAAGTCTGGCAATGACTTCTCTGACATCTTCTATTCTCCAGTAACCACACATATCCACTATAATTTAACATCATGTAAAATTGAGAGAGGGCCACTTTCCAATGTTTTTGTCGAATTTTCATGATATGCCTTCAGTTATCCAGTGGGATATTTTGTGATGGAATATGAGAAAATTCTCAGTCAAGAGGAATAACAGCTGTTTGAGAAGGCAAACACTGTATTCAAAAAGAGGGGACTAAAATTACTATACTATAGCACTGTCTTTCTTGAGCACAACAGAATTGTAGTTGGATTATGCTCAATTTCAGAGTGTTGAAAAAAAAGTTGTCTGAGTGCAAAAAGGGTACTACTTAAAAAACGGTGAATATATACTGCTGGAGAAAGCAGACAAGCACAAACAAAATTGTCAACACAGTTCCAGTTCTCTAGTCAAACCTTTTCAGCTGGTGGATAATTTGGTAGTATCAACATTTGGGCACAAGGACTACTTTGAAATACATGTTGCCTGGTGAAATCAGTCCTAATGGGCCTTGAATGTGTCATTTTGCTTTATCAGCTGGATAAATACAGAGGTAATGAAGCAGGTGCTGTTTTTTTTATCCTCTTTACACTTGATTTTGGTTTGCTATTAGTCACAGCAGAAGAGTCGAAACTGTCTTAAATCAGTCAACCTGTACTTCCATTATGCACGTCTACTTCTGTCTCAGCTAGTCAAAGCAGTGCCGGTCTGCCTTATGACAGATATGCTGGGCAAAATCTCAGTAGTGTGATTGATAGGGAAACAAGGTAGGCAGTAAGCACACTGTAAACTTAATTGGCTGTTTTCGGAGCTGTAAAGTAACAAAGTAAAAATACTTTATTATTGTACTTTGTTGGCATTTTGTACTTTATTTGAGTATTTATATTCCTGACAGCTTTCACTTTTATATCACTACATTTTCATAATGAGTCCTTTCACTCCAATACATTTTCCCTGAACATCTTCGTTACTCACTGCAAACTAAAATTTGTAAATGAAAGGCACATTGACGCATTTGGCAAACAGGCAGCACATTAACCAGGCAGTTGTTTCGGCGACTGAAGGGTCCTGCCAACGTCTCCGATATTACACAACAGTGCTGCTAAGTAGCTGTCAATAGCGATTGATCCAGGGTAGCAAGATGGCGGCCTTCCAGCAGCGATGCTGCCTCAGTCCCACCTGCTACAGATGGCGAGGACGATGAGCACCTGTGGCCATATATAAAAAAAAACATGTCTGCTTTTGCTGGAGTTGAAGACTCATCGAACCACATTAAATGTCTCTTATGTGTGCCAAAACATAAAGAGAAACTGGCAATTAGAAACTGGCTGTCCAACTTGGAGAAACACAGTGTATATGATATACTGTATTAAATAAATGGCTTTTGAAGCTGACATTTGTTTATTTGTTAAATGATGCACAAAATATAGTTTAGGGATGCAGAACATCCTTAAACATTTTATGAGACAACTTGAGAAAAATAATTACAAATGTTTTTCTTTTTATTTTGAAAGTGCATCCTGGCTCACTTATGCTACAATTTCCTGTTTCAAAAAGGTCATAAATATGAATTAAAGCACAGTCAAATGTTTCTGGTCAGAAATAATAACAAACTGGGTCATGCAACTAAAGTGTTACATGGTTGTCCATGTTTTGATTAATTTATAAGCCAAAAGCTGCAATACATTTGTCCAACAATAACATAATAAATCATTTTACCCATCAGTTGTTGACACAGCTTCCATGGTCTTTGCCCCCCAAAAGTGATATCTCAGCAACTCAGTTATGATAGGAAATTCACATTTTTGCAGCTCCATTTATTGCACCATTTTCACATACTGTAGTAATTAATTTATTTGCAACAGCACTTAAATGCAGCATTAGTTTAAGCTCATGTTTCTCTACAAATCCAATATCACCACAGGCTAATTATGACACTTTTTAAATATTTTTTTCCAAATTTAAGTTGTGATTGGGATAGATTTAGTGAGATAGATGACTGAAACAGATAACCCTGATAACCCTGTGACAGGCTATTTTTTTGACCTACATATGTGTGTATAGTTTTCTTTGCCTTTCCTGTCAGGCCATACTTGTATACATTCACAGAGAAACACCTTTGATTCAGTGATTGTGTGCTTTTAGGATGTGTAGTTTAAAACATCAGAACAACAGGCAACAACAACAGCAATTTTAACTCTTCCTGACTCTTCTTAGCAAATAGAGGGTTGAGTGCATGACCTGACCAAGCTGCTTTCATCAAACAGTTTCCAAAGCACTTGATTACCCACCGACAGAGAGCAGCAGGTTGTAAGCGAGGGCAGACAAACAGCAGCTCTGAACATGACTCTAACAGCTAACGTTATCAAAAGGACTCGCCTTAATCAGAAATCACCGGCACTGTCATTCTGTAGTGGCTTCAGAAAACAGAAAACATAGATTTATTATTATCCTTATTTTAATATTTGTATTTATATTTGTATTATCCTACTCATTTTTTGGAGTTTTTGGGATCATGTTGCAGCAACCACAGAAAACCCTCAGTGGTAGTAACTCAACAAAAAGGCTTGCAGAACCTGCCCACGTTTGTTGTGCTCTGAAGCCCTGTCAAGATGTCTGAGGCCAGAGCTCTTGGGTAAAGCTAATGGTTTTTTCTGTTCTCCCAGCACTGACACAAGCAGATAGTCTCAGCTTTTTTTTTTTTTTTTTAACCATCTCTCC
>OMLB01064145.1:85088-107118 GCA_900302555.1 Myripristis jacobus | reverse complement strand
TTTTTTTTTTTTTTTTTGTAACCATCTCTCCAGATCCTGCAGAGAAGCCATTCCTATAACTTTCTTTGCTTATGTAAATATGTTCAAGTGCGTCAGACCATTCTCTTGATAAATTAAAGACGCAAAATTTTCAAACCACCTGAGCCAGGCAGAGAATGAGTTGAGCAGACATTTAAAAATCTCAGGAAAATAACGGCACCTCCATTATGGCAAAGTGGGCAAACATAGACTTTTCAGTGTTCCAAAGGACGCCTATGGGCCTGATCACACACTGATCAGTGAGTGTGCGTTTGTTGCTAGGCAACCACAGAATAAGGTGGCAATGAGCTGTCAATCACACAGCAAGATGTGTGTTTATAGTGCTAGCTTGAGTGCAAATAACACCACTTGGCTAAGTTTTATAAATATTACAACCAATAAAAATTCACAATAAAATTTTTACAGAAGTTTCAAGCGTGGCACTAATTTGCCTGCAGGTTTTCTAGCTTCTGTTGATACTGTGGCAACTCCAGTTAGTTAAGATATAAAGCTCCGGGTCATCCTCCACTTTTAATGAATATAAGAGTCACTGCACAAGTCTTTCTGTATTGATCCAATTGGACAGCAGAGAAAAAAATGCCAGTGACATAGCATGCCTCTCAGCTGTGAAGGGAACTTTTCTCAATTTAGGACGTTGAAGGAAAAACACAAAGCACCCAGAAACACAAAAGCAGTCAGCAAAAAGCTTTACCCACATTGAAACCAACAAGAAAACACTGCTTTTTGCAGCTAAAATGCATCCTGTGTGACTGGGCTGTAAGGTTGTAGGACAGAAAGAAGTAGAACTAGAAAGTTCAATAATTGAAAAATTTTCTTGATAAATAATTAGCTTTTCAAAGTTGGAGGGAGGTCTCTTACTTAAACTATGTAAAAAATATGTGCGATAATATACAGCTAGCCCACATTAATAGCTGCAGCGGCATAATTACAATTAAATTCAAATTTTGTCAAATTCAAAACTCATTATGATGACACAAAGTGCGCTGCTGTTTTCATGACTACTTGCAGTGAATATTCTGGGTACTGCACATGATTTTCCTTGCACTGAGAAGTTGCCCCACCGCTGTCAGTAAAACTTTTAGAATATCTCCTTAGATTTAGTCATCATTATCAGCTGCAAAATAAGAAAGCGTATCCCCACCGCGACTTGAGAACAAATAGTGTGTGTCTTGTTAGGTGAGCCTCAGAACTAGCTTGTGAACTTCTTGCAAAATTCAGCTGAGACGGAGATGAAAGACAGATAGGGAAAGCAAGTTGTCATGTTCAAGCCTAAACTATGAAAAGTACCCAGAGACTGTATAAGTAAGGACAGACAGAAGCTTAAGCCCTGTTGGAAGTTTCTGTTCTGAGTGGTTTCTGACTGTGTTAATGCTTGATGTGCCTGGACCCCCTGCCTCTTTCTCAGCCCACCAGTAAGTATCGTCAAGAGAGGAGAGGAGCCATCATCTACCCCCACTGAGACAGGTTACAAGATAGGATCAAATAGATCTCCCTCGACAAACAGACAATCCCTCCACATCAACTTGCAGACCACTGGCTTGACTTGTCATACGACTTGATACTGATTATTTATAAAATGCCACTGCCAACATCAATCAGGCCTGACAAAAGTGCGGGGCGGCATTACAGAATGGACAGGAATCTATTTGCAATACATTTTATATGGCATGGGGAGAAAAGCAATCAAAAAGGCCACAATTTATTTTCTGTAAAGTCATGGTCAAGAGAAAAATAATCTCTTATCTGAAATGACATGTCACATTTTTAAAAAATTCCATCATTATCAAATGTACTTAGCTCCACTTTGGTCTTAAATGTCACTTAATAATTCATTTTTCTCTGTGCTCTGATTAAGGTTTATGGCAACTCTGTATGAATGCAGAATAGTGCCTCCACCTTTCTTCACACAGCCTGAGCTATGAATATACAATGGGTTTCAAAATAAGAACAGATGAAACCAATAGCACTTTACTACCCCAACTAATACCATCAGTGTCATTTCATGTGGCACACTGCATTCATTTTCTTGTATAAAAATAAAAATGGCAGTGTGTGTTTCATTCTAAAGCAGAGATTGACTAGAGAAAATACCGACAGTATAGAATATCAGTAAGGCTCTATGTTAATTTGTAATCAGCTAATTGGAAACATCTTATAGCCGTGCACATTTTACTGCAATATCATATTAACTGCTTCATTTTCCAAGTCTCAGGTGGCATTCCCTAATGCAGTCCTTCCTTGATGAGCACTACTTCAATGGAAACAGAGCACTACCTTGGCGGAGCGTCTGCAGCTGTGTTCCTGTCGAATACACTGCTGTCTGACTGCATTTAAACATTAACATTTTCCTTACAGAATGAGAACTCAGACAGGGTCCGAAGATAATCGGATAAACCTTTGTGAGCCTTCCATCACTTCAGCCAAAGGGAAGCAGAAGCAGTGTTCGCTTAATGGTCTGGAATAAGCGCAGGCTTTGTTTGTGAGGAGATGGAGGCTCCAAACATGTGTCCGTGCTTCCTCAGAGCTCCTGGTGTTGTGTTGTGTCTCCTAAGCTGTGAAAAGACATGATGTACTACAGCGAGACTACTGTAATTCAATAAACACCCTGGCAGCAATAAGCATGGATGTCACATCTCACAGGGGCTCTGCCATCGACACCTCTCACCGGGTGTCTTATTCCATTATGCTTATACCCAATCCCCGATGATGAGTTTAAACCCTGGGGATCAAAGGGCTGCAGCCCCAGACACATGACCTGTGTCTCGGGTCCCTCTGAAATGTCAGAGGTGAGTCTAGGACATGCAGGATAGCGTGGAGCCCAGAGTGTGACTTACTTAACGCATACTAACAACACATCCTGGGCGGCTGCTCATAAACTAACCTCACCACCGCTACTGGAAATGGGGCATCTGATACACACAGAGAGTGCAGGGAACATGCTTAAAAAAGTTCAAAGAGTTCACAGTGGTAGGAAACCAGAGCTGGATGACCAGGAAATGGAGATGGCACTTATTATAGAGAATAACACTTTCACAGTCATTTGGAGACTATTTTATTTTTTGATTATTGAGGATCCACTCTCTCTTTATAAGCTTCAGTTTATACACAATATAGCAGATCTATTTATAATAGTGATGATAGTCCCGTTTAACTGATATCTATACAGTGGGGAAGGGAAACCAGGGTGGCTAGGGAATTGCTGCTTAGGGTTTATCTGGATTCCTCGCAACTTTAGAAGAAGACATCGAGAAACAGCCCTGCTGTTGTTGAGTGTGACTAACTCCAAGCCTTAGACTCTTGCTTTTCCTTTAATCTTACTTTGTACATGATCAAAACTACACACACTCCCAGGGCACTATGATATAGTGCAGAAGCTGCATTAAGATTACATCACATCAAACAGAATACTAAGGCCACAGCATGATTATAAGGCCACAGCATGATTAATGGCTTCTGTATACTGGGTTAACAAATATTACGTGATAGAGATACAAACACTGATAGCAGATTTTTCTTTTTTTTTTTCTGTGTGTGTTTCCCCTTTCATTGTCTGGGTATTCCTCCTGAGCCATCCACATATCCGTCACGATTGTTTACTAGACAGCACCTACAGCATAAGACCAACCTCGAGCCCGACTGCCTGCAGACATGCACCAGGAGAAGAGAGAATACCAGGCAGGAACTTGTTTATGGTGAACAAAAGAATGTAAACCTACTGCAGAAAGACTAATCAAGATCCTGGGTTTGTTGAAAATAATTCTGGATATTATTTAGTTTCTCATCTGACTCGTGTGCTGAATATTTTCCAACAGTAGCTGTGGGTGAAATGAGGGGTTTGTTTTGGGGTCTGTAATATTGGACAGAAACAAGGAACTAATATGTGGTGCCTCCTCAGTTCAGAATTTAATAACATTTGGTCCAATTAGACTCTATTAGCTGGTCAATTTGATTTTTAATGAACAGAAGAGCAATTTTACCTTAGACACTCTGTGAGCCACCTCCCGGCCAACAGAAAGCCCTTGGACAAACGTGCGTGCAGCGATGAATGCCCGGGTAACCTGAGCCTTGAGCTTCCTGGGCACATCTCCAAAAGGCTTGAGCTGGTCGGTGTACTTACTGATACACTCCAGATAGTCCTCAGTGATGATGTACTGGGAGTTGAGCAGCGTGAACATACGCTCCAGCAGCCGCGACCAAAAGTCATTGAGCATTTCCTCCAGGTTAACATTCCCTCCTGTGTAATAGCGCTTCAGCTCGGCAAAGAGGTTCTGAAAGACTTCCGAGTTCTGCATGTAAGGCTTGCCGTAAGTCCTGACAAACATCTCATTCAGGGACCTCTCCGTGTTCTCCAGCAACTCCAGGAAGAATTCTGCGTTATGGAGAGAGAAAAAAAAGAAACTTATTTTGTGTTATCTTGTTTTGTATGTCTGCCTGTGTTAGTACAATATGAGCACTGTATCTGCAGCTATGTCATGATAATCAGATAGAGCGGGAGCCTTATTAATGCCAACCTCAGCTTTCTGAACCAGGTGGTCTGCTAAATAGTTGTGATCAAACTAGGAATGTGGCGAGATTACGTGAGCCTGATTGCTAAATGGAGACCTGTTTAAAAAGGAAGGCTCCTTGATTGCAGCACTAAAAGCAAATATGCTCACAAACAAAAAATACCAAAATAGCAAAACAATTAGAGCTGTGATGTTGATTTCATTTTGAAGAGACTTCTCGGCTTTGTTTGTTTTAGCTCCAGTAAACTACTTTTGAAATTGCAATGGGAACCCTCCTTATATATTCCTGGAAAGCAATAAGGCCTGTATTTGCCGTGCAGCAGTGTCTGTATTTGTCCAAACTTCACCTGCAAACTCAAAACACATTCATGTACTTTGATAGAAAAGACCGATATAGCACAAGTACTTCCTATATACAGATTCTGCAGAGTATTGCTCCATCCATGTAGGATGCGTAAGGCTGTCAGTTAGAAAGCAATAAATTATTTTTACCATATATATAACACTATAATATATTATGTCTATGGGCTTTCATTCTGTCCGCCTGCTTTCTCCGTACTAGGCAGCACTTATTGTTTACTGCATAACCTCTATGGCTCACCAGAAATTGGTATGAGGTGATAATATTTTTCACCATCTGCTATCCAAGATGACAGTCTTGGCTTTCAAGGATTCAGAATGAATTTAAATAGGCCTCAAAACTCTGCACCATTAGCAGTACAGAGTGCAATAGTTCAAGACTAATCAGTGGAGACTTTCATGGATTCTGTGCTAAAAAATGTGCTGCAGATGCATTAAGTCTGTTTCTATACCTCAGTTTCTGTCCTGCTTTTACCGAGCACCATGCGCAGTCCAAAAGATTGAGAGCGTTTCCTGTGCTATTGACAGTAACTGTCGTGCTAGCCCACACACCCTGCTTTTATTGAATTAGCATCTCTGCAGTGGTTCATGGCAGGTGACATCACACACTCAGACCGCAGCAGCACAGCCACTAAGAGACCCCTCCTGCTTCTGAGAGCTTTGCACATTTCAGTCACTCATCAGAGAGACCTTGATAAAACTGTAATGGATTTGAAGTGGTCATTAGAGCTCAGCAATGCAGGTGAAATTACAAATTGCGCCATGCAAAAGAAAAAAAAGGGTCTCTCCACAATGCCCTGCCAAATGATATCTGAACAGCTGTATCAAGGTCTGTGCTCACTACATTCCAACAGGACATTAATATGAATAATACACCTAATCTGCGGTATAGCACAAAACAGGAGATACTATTTTATATGCAATGACTTTACAATACATATAAAAACAAAGATACTATTTGTCATGACAGCGATTGAGCTTCCTCTATCATTTCTAACCACCATCAATTATCCTTCATCCAGCAGCATCTTGCTTGCCAATCATTAACATGTCTTCACAAATTCCATGATAGTGTTGATTATAAAGCTTATTCCTCTGGGTATGTTTGTAAATTAGCTTTGCATCCACAGTATACCTTGTTCACAGCTGACTTATGAGCGGCGTGACAGATGCAGCTAAAGCGACGGAGAAAGGATCACTGCTGATCAACATCATGCACACATTTGAGAACACCATCTGCAAATTAAAATTTAATGATAAGTACTAATTAATTTAATGTTAACCACACTGAATAACCTCAAAATCTCTCTCTCTCTCTTTCTCGCCCCTCCTCTCTCACCCACCCGCCCACGTACACAAGTTGGGATACAACTGGATATCTGTTTAAATCCCAGCTTCATTTAGTTATCTAGCTTTATTTTTGCTTTTCATAATGATGGTGCTGTTGTTGGATGCAACTGCCATGTTTGCCTCTTTGGGATATAATTGGAGTTAATTATCATGCCTTTTAATCCATCACCAATGGGATACTTTGAGAAATATTAATGGGAATGCGTATGCCTTTTTTTTTTCCCATTTAGTACATTTGCAGTTCCATACCAAACAACTTTCAAGTTGGCAAAAGTATGGGTATTCTTCAGTACTCTGGAGACTATTCAAAGTAAATGTAAGACTACAGTGAGCAGTAATTTAATTATGCAAAGTTTCAAGCATGACTTGTCCTTCAACAACTTTACTTCATTAATGAACACAGTCTGTGGTGCCGAGTGATATGTGCACTGATTAATGACAGCTTTGAATTTAATTTCATTAAGAATGTGCATTTAAGGGAAAAAAAAAATCTCTGCACGCAGTCAAGTCCTTTAGCCTTTGTTTTCACTGGAATATTAATTGAATATAATCAACATAATTAAGGCAAAATTTACTGTTAATGCGGTCAGAATTTTTGATATAATTCTGAGCTCTGTTTCAGGGTGATTACGATGAATAATTAACACGCATTATGGATGACATCATTGTAATTTGGTGAATAAAACATTTAGTTAAAAAAAGACAACTTAATATAATTAGTGAAAATCCATGAGTGGGATCATATTTTACAATGGCGTATTAGGGGGAAATGTCAGAAACTGCAAATTATTAGGAAAGCTCACATAAATCCTTGAACCATCTTAGTAATTAAGAGGTCTGTCCAAATGAATAGCTGCAAGAGCTGCAAACAGAGGATAATGATCCTGAAATGTCGGACAGGGGTGATTCTAATACTCCTAACTTGCAGAGAGTTCATTACATTTCACTGATAAAGCTCACTACGGCTCCCATTTCTCACTGTGTGTACAGAGCTGAGCAGGGCTAAACGGAGCCATTCTGTCTTTGATAAAGGAAAGCCTCTGCTTCTGGGAAGCACAGCTGCTTGCTCTCACAGAAACCTTCTGATGGTTGCTCTCCTAGATGTCAGACACGTCAGCAGTGTCTGTACTTCAGTAATCTTGAAACAGAACAATCGTATTTTTAAACTTTTTAGGCTGTGATGACAATAAACTAACAACAACAACAAAAAAAAACTTTCTGCTTTTTATTTACAAGCAAGCCACAGGTTTTGGAGATAATAGAGGTGATGGAGTCAACTTGATTTGGCCCTCAGCACATAACCGACAGAGATAGCTGTAGATGGGATGACATCCACTGTGTGCCTTTATTAAAGGACCACAGTGGGAAGTGGCCTGCAGACAGTAGTTAATTACGCAAAGTCCCCTGAACTGTGACCAGGCGTGACATACACTCTATATGGGGTTCTGTAAAACGGTCCAACATCCCAGTAATTGGAGCGAATACAAACTATGGTAAACATCAACATGACAGATGTTTAAAGGATATGACCAGCAAAACATTTTGCTCTGGTTACAAGGGATGCTTGAAAGTGTCAGTTTTATTCCAGTGATACAGACAATCCTGCAGCGAATCGCAATGTTACCAGGGACAGAAATTAAAAATAGAGCAAAGCCTCATTCATAGTAATGTGCAAGATAACAATTAAAATATTTAGGCCACATAAATAATGTAACATGCAGTGAAAACAGCAACACATTGACCTTTATGGGCCTCATTTATAACCCCTAAACAATGCAAACAATGCAGCAACCTCAATATTGCTCTAACATGGTTAACATTTGGCACTACGTCTGGAATAATGCTTGGGAATGGTAACAGTTTCCAAACAGCTCACTTTGAGTGCTTTTTTTTGTTGTTATCTGGGGCACATACCACTGAAAAGGTATCACACGTGTCAAAAAGAAATGTGATATTTTGACCAATCGGTGTGAAATTTTCAAGGCATCATTTTCATGTGCACTCCAGGCAGAACGTTTATGGTCTAATTCAATGCCAGAAGCTTTCCCTAATAATTTGTAAAATCTTCCTTCATGCAACACAGAAAACCTATCTGTAAACTATCAGTAAAGTTACCTTGGGCAAACAGCAGAAATGACATGGTGTGTTGGCCCTCATGCAGGAGAGTAAACAGCCTGTTATCTCCAACGCAGGCACTCAGGGCCTTCTCCTACAGGACTACAGCCAATCAGAGGGGAGGCCATCTCTCACCCCGTTTATTGGAACTGCATGATATAAGCCACACGGCTTGATGTCTATGCCTCCTCCTCCATCTTTCATGCTTCTGCATGAAACCAGCACTTTCCCTGCCAGTCGGAGAGTTTCCAATTCCACATGTCAATCATAAGGTAGGTCATTGATTGGTTTGACAGGGAGTGCCTGTCTGGAGAGGACTGTTCTGAGTGCTGTGCTACTGTAGACGACATGACAGACTGACCTTTTATTTCTTCACTGCCTTGTGATAATTCCTCTGGGTTGGCAATTGTGAGTCACACACTGGCAGTTAAAAGCAGAGGCAAAAGACGTCAATCAGCTGCTAAAATGAGGGAAGGCAAGTGATTCAGTTTCCTCATACCTAGAAAATTACCGTATCTAACTATCTAACTATAATGAGGAAAAGGAACAGTGTAATAGTGAGCTGGCTTATTAATTCATGAGGAGTGGGATGCAAAATACTGCCTTCTCACATACAAATAAAATATCCAGAAGGTATTAAAAAAAACATTTAAATCTCATCCCTGACTATCATACTGGAAATTATAAGTTTCAAAATAAAACAAATCAAAAGTGATTATGATATCAGCAGTAACTTGTGGAAGTTATCCTGGGTGTATTTATTTATTTATTTATTGTGTGATGTGTGGTATCTGAGACAGTGCTATTTACAGCCAGCCTTGGGACGTTTTGACTTGTTGGTGGTCCTGTGGTGAGCCGATCAGTTTAATTTTGTAGATACCGAATACAAATATAAAAATACATCATTCCGCAAATGTTCATCAAGTGTGGCCCTGCAGTGTCTGAGACAGAGTGTGAAACTTAGGGCTGGCTATGGCAATGTGGTGGGCAAATCAGGTTAATATTCAAAATGCCAGACCTCAGTGTCAAAATTCATCATTTCCCCAGGTTTCATCTACAACAAGCCAGCAGAGGCTCAGAAATCACACGGTGCAGATGGTCAGATCAGTCAAATCAACTATGTGATCACTGATCAAATGCCTTGTTGCTGTTACTAAGCTGGAGTACAATAGTTTATGCATATTTTGCATGAAAGTGTTTTATATGTGATGTGCTTTTTTGGTAAAGTTTGTTAATTGTTGTTTTCAGATATAAATTATCTACTTAGCTAACTCTGGCTCAACTACTGTGTTGTGCATAGTCCTGCCAAATAAACCAATGAACTACACTAAACTAAACTATTGGACAGAGCCCAGTCCAAATTCACTTTCCTGATCTTGGGCATGGGGGACAAAAATACAGGATTTTAGACGGTTACATTAATATTACTGCATCCCCACCTGAATCTCACACGCGCTGCCAGTCCTCATCTGGACTATCTAACAGTTCATCTGGTGAAGGGTTTTGCTGATCAAGCATGCCCTTTTCAGCACCTCCCTACTTCACATTCATGTAGTCACACACATTCACACCTGGTAGCAGGCCAGCACAACGGCCATCTTCTACTGTCGGCAGCTCCACTGGGGTAATTTGGGGTTAAAAGCCTTGCTCAAGGGCACCTTGACTGTGGTTGCTGAAGCACTGGGAGAGTGCTACTCATTCATTTCTTTTATGCAGATATTCCCAGCTGGTCTCAGGATACAAACTATCAACTGTCCCATCACAAGCATGTTTCTGAAGCTGTTTCCAAAATGAAATGAATTCAATTTTGTTTAGTTTATTTTTTTGCATTTTAGATCAAGTTCCAAATCTTTTTCTTAACAGATTACCTGGGGACTTTTTCACCAGCAATAGGCATGTGAGAGAGAATCACTAACTCCACGTAAGATCAATTGTGGGAGGTGAACTACATTAATATTCTGTTTGGCTCCACAGCCCCGTGGTGTTGGTGGTCAGTGGAGGGGCCGACAATTGATTAGTAATTAAGACCCCTGACTTAAGTCTTTAATGAGGTAGGTGGGAGAGAATTCTCTGTGCCAGCTATTTGTCTTATTTCTTCGTGCAGAGATATCGCTTCCTGGGGATTTGGGATATGCGCTATTGCAAAAACACTGGAAATATATCCTGTATGCATGCATAAATTCGCAAACAGAAGAAAATTATAATAAATTGCAGCAAAGGTGGTTGCATTATCAGCATTGATTGTTCCGATGATGTTCTCTTTCTCTCTCTCTCTCAGCCTGGCGCAGCTGCTTGACTGTAGAGCCATGGCTTGTTGCGGGATATTTCTGTATTTCTGCTTGGATGGTGTTGGCATAGTGGAGCCTGTGCCCTCTCATTGTGACACATAGGCTGTGGTGTCAGGTATGCGTGGGCTGGCCTGTTACTGTCAGCTACAGTAAAGCTCATAGCAAACTCCGCATAAAGAGAAGAAAATACACAAACACTGACTCTGTGTGGGTGGGACTCTTATAACCAGGTGCTAAATACATGGTAAAGAACATCTAAATGAATTAATGTCATGGAAAATTGTTTTGATATTTAGCCATGTTTTCCAGGGTCAGTATACAGGCCAACATAATTACCTTATCAATGTATGTTCAACAATACAAAATACTGCTTGCTCTAAGTTCACCTTAAACGATCATATCACACAATTTCCCCACATTTTGTCATGCAACTAAACATTTTCCAAATCATACTAAAGATACTCAAATACTGAAGATGTATGACAGGGAATCAAAATTATTTTTTTGGTTGAAACACTTTATAATGTTCTGCCTCAGTGGCTAATAGGGATGGACAAGAATACAATTTTCTAAAAGTTCTGCTTTAGATAATTCATGTAATATCTTCTCTATCTGGGTTGAATCAATCTTTAATCCCACACTAATATACTAATATATAACAACTTGCATAGCGGATGGAAACACACCAAAAGAATAGACGATAACAGTGACGGTACACAAATAATGTAAAACCATGCTTAAACGTAGTGACACAAAGACCATAATGTTCGTAATTGTATATTGTATATAGGATTGTATATAGGAGTGTATATATATACTTTCTATCTTATTTCTATTTTTATCAATTTTATCTTGCACAGTGCTGGAGTTGTCACCATTGCATTTCACTGCTATTTTACTTGTACATTCATGCATGTGACAAATAAAACCTTGAACTTGAACTTGAACTTGAACCACATGATAAATAACAACAATACAAACTGGGCTCAGTAAACGTCTGTTGTCCAGAAGCATGCTGGGAAACTCCACTGACTGGAGTTCACTTAGAATTGGTCACCGAGAGAGAGAAGGCCCCGACATTTCTTCACAGCTAGATTTCTTTTGATAAGCAGAATGCATAGCAATTAGAGTGGGTCTCCCAAACCTATATAGATTTAATAAAACAGAGTTTCAGTCATTTTATATTTCTTTGTGGTTAAAAATCTAACGATTAAAAAACACGCCCACTTTTTCCCCAAATCTGAATCATTTTGCCCCAAATACAAATACACATAGTGGTGTCTCGGCACATCCCTAGCAGCTATCAAAGTCATCATCATTCATAAACCATGGAATTCATAATTTGCTGTTTATATTCATGTCCAAGTCAAGTCATCAAAACACAACACAGTGCTGCTGCTTGTAGGAGAACTAATGTAGAGGACTTTATCACCGTGATGGAATACTGGTGTGAAGAAAGTTTGAAGTCTCTGAAAGTTCATTTTTATATCAAAGTGGAATGAATGGAAATCGATAGCTGGATAAAAGGTAAGAAAAATGATATCGGAGTTCTAAAATACACCTGTTTGCTTTGGGGAAATGATTGGCAGAAGCATGAAGTTTTGTAGATATTGTGCTAAACAAGCAAAATTGCTGGTATGGTCCTTTAAAGAAAATACGAGTTGCATAGAGAAATGCTGAATAAATTATGGTCGAAACAATTTCTGCACAGGCTTTTCTTCTAATACCTGCTGGCAAATCCGCTGCTGTAAACTCATAACATTCTGATTGAATTTTGCATTAATTCAATTAAGATAAAGGTGAAATCCAAAACGAGCAAACAAGATCTCATATTTCCTGTGCTGGTGGTCAGTAGAGACCCTCTGCAGACACAAAGTCTCCTGACAGCACGAGGCTACCGAGCTGAAACCTGCATATGGCATCTGTTTTGACGCTGATGAAATTATGGAGAGTGGCAGCAAACCCCAGGAGGAAGAGGGGTGCCTAGAGTCATGCATCTAAGTGCTGCTGGTCAAACCCCATTTCCTCCCTCGCTGGAGTCCTCCTCATGACATTCACTGGCCTGACAGGAGCTGATCAAAATAACACTTATTTATTTATGCATGCTTCCAGGAATCACATGTGTGCTGAAGAAGAGCATATTCCTGGAAAAAAAGACAGACATCTCCCAGGCATCGTGACATTGAGTTTCTGGGCAATGTGCAATCGTTTGAGAGTTGCACACTGTAACTCAATAGCATTTGTTTCATATAATATGTTGAACAGTTTGAAAAGAGAGGGCGTAGAAAGACATTGCATTGACTACTGAGCTTTAAATTACACCATTAATCACTCAAACATTATTTAGCTGTTACCATGTGATATGAAGAAAAGAGCCCACTGTGAAAATTGAAACGTCTGTCTCCTGCATTTGGATGAACAACCTCAAATTATTTTCCACACAGGATCTTCTGAAGTGAAGGCTCTCTATGCTGAGATCTAAGAAAAGGTGATATTTAGGAAGACACGGAAGATAAGCCGTAAAATAGTTTCTGTTATTGAAGTACGCTTATGTTAACAGACCACAAAACAAGCTCTGCATTCTCAAAAGGGGAAGAGAGTTCTGAAATAAAATATACACAGTGGGGACCAAAAATCCACTACCAAGAACTCTTCTGTTTCATCTTTTACCACAAACTAATACACATTTTTGTCAAACGATATTTCTCAAGCAAGAACAAAAAAGTTTCTTAGTATTTACTGAAAGTCAGAAGTAAGTCTACACTTCTGCCTTAATCACAGCTTGCATCATATCTAGTGTCATTTCTCCTAGCTTTTGAATAACTTGAAAACCCGCATTATTCCAGCTCTCTTCAGGAGACCCCCATAGAGTGCTTCTTTTTTGCATTTTCCCTTTTCAAATCTTTCCAAAGATGCAGGGAAAGCCATGCAAGTCAGCACTCCTTGCGCTCCCTTGGACTGGTATAGCTGTGATGCATGATCAGGGTCACTGACCTGCTGGAAAATGAATCCTCTTCCACATAACCATAAGCCAGAGGGAATGACATGCCTTTGCTGAATAGACTGGCACTTCTCTTTGGTGAATCTGCAGTTGATGCTATGCAAGTCAACAACTCCGGAATAGGCGAAATATCCCCACATCTGAATATTTCTGCCGTCGCGTTTCACTGTAGGTTTTATGCGCTGCTGCATTAACCTCTCACGAGGCTGTCTCTTCACATGAGCTGTCCCATCCCAACTATAAAATCCAAACTTTGATTCATCTGTAAACAAGACTTTCTTCCAGTCTCCAACAGAGAAAATTTGGCATTGACTGGCCAACGCTAAACATTTAGACTCGTTATGTTGTCAAAGAAGTGGCTTGGAAACTGCAGCTCTCTCAATAAGGCCACAGTTTGCCCATCGCCATTTGTCTGTACTTGTAATAGCTGTAGAGGGGCGCTCTTTGTTCTCTTGCCTTTGTATCTTGGATGCACTGTTCTATCTTGTAAAGCTGTTAGCTTGACAAACTGGTCTTCAGATGGTTTGGTCACTTTTGAAGGTCTGCCTGATCCAATGCATTGCAGATATCAAATATTGGATGGCTACAATTTGTTTACAACTACATGAGGACAAAACAGAGATTTTTTTTTTTAGCAGGGCCCAAGGCTTTGAGGCCAGATTCACTCTTTGTTAACTTCCCTGTGAGCTGGGGAAAAAAAAAGTTGTTGATGGTCCCCATTCTGTAGCAGCTCAGATCAAGTGCAGTGGCCTTGTGTAGCCAAAATGGTAATTTCTTCCCACCTGTGCCTGCTCAGTAAATCTGTAGCTCGCCATGACATCACTGCTGCCAAAATGGGTGGAGGAGCACAAAAGAGGCGAGTAGTGTCAATACAAGCCGGGTGTCATGGAACAAGTTCAGTATCAAAAACCTGCCTCTGCCTACTCATACTACACCTAAGCACAGACAATGGTGTTGTGTGCTATTTTTATTGCTTCACTGACAAACATGCACAGACAGAGACCTCTCCAAAAATCACATAAGCCCTCACTATTTATGACAGGACAGAAAATGATGCCACTTCAAACTCCTGGAATATTTTGTATTACTGAAATGCATGCTATGTCTACTGAAAAGTGTCTGTACTTGTCTGTATTTCTTTGCCTATAATGCAATACTTCCACATTTCTAACAAGTAGACAGAGGCATTCCTCTTGCCGGGTTGAGGCTCCTCCTTTGTGCAAGAGCGATATATTGTGGTTGCTATTCTGCAAATAGGAGCTTTAAGCAGGCTAAAGTCTGTATGAACAGGCAATATTTTTTGGAAAACTTAATATAGTGAGATATGAACCTTGTCATTTCTTGTGATTACTTCTACACATTATTTGGCCAACAAAGATAACACGCTTTGCCATAGTTTTTCTCCCCCTCTCTCTTTCTCTGTGTCTCTCAAGACGAAAGGTGGCACGCAGCCAACAGTGACCAGAGTTTTGATAAGTTAAAGATTTTCCTCACAAACTTGTTGGGTCGCCAAGCTCCTCCATTTTTCATGGGAAGATTGATTGTTGTTTTGCAATTTAAATCCCATAGATGACACGCAAGCTAATGGGTTTTAGGCTACAGCGAGACCAGAAAAAGAAAAAAGAAAAAAATCCAGCAGAAGTGCAGTGGGGAGACACTTGATTTGCTAATGGTACTCAATGTTAATTATATCTTTTCTAATTAAAATCAGCTCTCAGTGATGCTGCTGATGTGTACGTGCTTACTGGATTCCTGCATGAATTGTGCACTTACAGTGTTTACATGACATGCTCATGGAAGCTTAAACTAGACAATAACCGTATAAAGCATGATCTTATCAGTGCTACAATGGGCTTTCAGGAATAAAGATTCATGATTATTTCTATCGTGGGTATCAAGTTACAGCTTACGGAAATCTTTAACAAATCTATTCATTTTCAACCTCAACCAAATAAGACAATAATCACAAAGATGTTTGCTGACATCACCAGCTGATACCATAGTTTCAGCAAAGTGAATAATGCACTGGATTGCTCTAACGGTTGTTACCCTAATGTTATTGCTACAAATTTCTGGTTATTCCTTTGGTATGTTTGCCAAGTGCATCACACGGCATGAAAAATGACTCTGCTAGCTGCGAGTGTCTGCAGGATTTAACATATGCTCTGCTCTGCTCTGCATTGGATGAATATGTGGCCTCCTGAAAGAAAGGTTTTTCAGCCCCAATCCCAAAATACTGTAGAGGTATTCACTCCACTAGGTGCGTGTGTTTTCCCTCAAAGACATGATTCCGTGTTTCCACTTCAGGACCCAGCACAATTTAGCTGTGCAAAATCACATTCTGAATATTATTGCAATCTTTTATGCTTTGCTAAGTGCTGTTGAATTTTTTGTAAAGGACTACTAGGTAAAAGATGAGGAGGTGCACTGACTGAGCTAATGTATGCTTGAGAGAAAGAGAGAGAGAGAGAGAGAGAGAGAGAGAGAGAGAAGCAAACAGAAACACAGAGATAGACGGGTGAGAGCGAGGCTTATTGTTCTACAAGAACATTGCTAATCTGAGTGCACCCAGTTCCTTGTGCATCGCTGAATCAAGGTCACTACTTGGCTCACTCGAAATTAAAAATCTCTCTGAATTCTGTTAGTTTACAGAGAGACAAGCGAAGCAAATCCATCCCCGAAATAAGGTCAGCACAGTGGCAAGGGAAAGTGTGTGAATCCTGAGCTAATCTTGAGTTATCTTTAAGCAGCATATGCGGGATGGTGGATAATATGACAGGACAAATAACATGAACTGGAACTGTAATTTTCTCAGCAATAAAGAACAGCGAATATGTTATTTAATTACATGAAAAACTGTGTGAAACCCTTTGTTAAAGCTTTTTTTTTTTTTGTGAGACCAGCAGCCTTTCAAAATCACTGGCTGTGTGCATTGCAACCACTGCCCTACTGAATATGCCATGTTATATTACTGTTGCATTTACATTCATTCAATGAAACCTTTTGTGCAGTGTCTTCACATAGTAACAACCACAGCCACAAACTAATTGGCTCTACTGGCATCCAGTCATTTTTTTAAGGACAAACCTACACTAATAAAGAGGAGTAAACTGCCTCACCACATGGCTCCTGTTAAGGCTTTTACTTTCAAGAGTTTTATATTTTGAAACATAAATGTGGGTAAAACTTAAGTGGCATCAGTGGCATTAAGGTGCTAATTTAACCTGCCTCCCTGCCTCGGAGTGCTCACTTTCATACTGCGGCGTATTACTAGAAATGTTGGACTTGTTTGTCTGCTGCAGCTTAGCCTTTCCCTTAATGAAATCACAGCACATTTATCAACAAAGCATCATCATATTACTGCAAAAAAACAAAACCAAAAAAAAAAAGGATCTGTTTAGGATTTTGAAATGTACCAGCCCGACTGGCCGCTTGGAAGATTAATCTACTGGTGTGGAGGTCTGGAAATATGCCTTCAGGCCAGCAGATAAATGGCAATTTCACTTCATGTACTCCAATATGAACTACGTAATACACGGCTGATTCAATGACTGGCCCGACGTCCAGGTCAGGAGCAAGAGCAGCAGCCCAGAGCTGTCGTCTTACCACCGTTCTTTATGCTGATAATGGTCATCAGCGCTTGTTAATGTTTGAAATCAACAATTTCAGTGAAAAAAAAATAAAAATCTGGTGTTCATACAAAGCCCTGGCTCTATAAACTGGAAGCAAACAAAGTGGCTTGGACCGGGCCAGACAACACGATTCCATCCAGTTAGCAACAGGGGGCGTTGGTGCTTGTGCACAGGACAGGGGGAAGGGGAGGAGGAGGAGGGATGGGGATAGAAGGCAGCGTGAGCAAGAGTGATGGTAAATCTGGCTGTTGCTTTCAAATATCAACAATCTTCCTCCAGAATTGCTGACTGCACCATTAATTAGAAGCCTAATTTTCCACCAGATCACTGATAAAAATTAACCTATTAAAGAGGCACTGATAAATTATACATTATCCCAAGCGTGACTGCCATAGGGTGATGGTTATGGACCGTTCTGCTTTTTCCTATCATGACTAGATAGCACTGAACTAAACATGAATTAGCCACACCCTTCATGCTCTGCTGGAATCATGGGAAACAAAATGCGGCCCGGCTGTGGTTTTAAAAATTGGGGTTTGGTTTTAAGTATGTGAGCTGAGGGTTAGATGATGAATGAGTGGTGGAGTGACTTCTTGCTATTATTTTCACATCACTGTTGACTCTGTATTAAGACATTCTTTTACTATAAAAAAAAGAGACAAAGAGACATATTAGGACATGCTTTCCTTTTCCACTGTAAGTTTTCCCATAAGAGAAACATTTAGATAAAACCACTTGGCGAGAAAGGCAGCTGAGATATTATACTGAGAGCATCTCTATGATAAGTCATTAAAATATTTTATACTGGATTCCTTTATACATCTGACAATGGTGACAGGTGGTTATAATGTTTGACATAATTTTCACCTCCACCGTCATCTCCCTGCACCATTGTTCATGGTGATAAGCGGCGGCTTCCCACACAGCAGAGCCCACTGTTTGGAGCTGGAGGGATTATTATTGCTCATTAAACTGTAACTAGAAAGAGTCGACTCTGTGGAGTGGGATACCAAGAGGGAGGCGTCGGGAGGCGGAGGGAGGCTTGGTTCAGTAATGAGTAGATCCCGTTTCATAAGCAGAAACCCAGTGGACGTGAGGCGGTCAAGAGAGTCACTGTGGGGCTAAGACAGGATCATACACAGCACAAGACCAGCAAACACCCTTAATAATGCAGACTGGTGCTCTCTGCTCCCGCTCACGCTGTCAATCTGCTGTGCAAGGAGCCATGTTTGCCTAATCCAACCAAGTGGGTTCTCCACTCCAAGGCATATTAATGGGATTTTTAAGTCCTGTTTCCTCTTAAGGGCGGAGAGCTACAGAGTTACAAACAAAGGAACCGCCTCTAATTAACATTCAGTCTTCTTTGCAGGATGTTGTTCTCTAACGATTTGATAGTAAAAAAAAAACAAAAACAAAAAAAAAAATTGCACAGGCTATTTAGCAAAAATAACTTACCGTCAAACTTTTTATGTCTGGAGACAAAGGTGCTTCGCAATTCATGACTCGTTTCATCCACCAGATTCTCAAAGTCCTGTTTACTCTGCTGGCCGAAGCTGTCCTCCATCTCTTGGGTGCAACATGTGTTTCCCTGAGGGCATACACGAAGATGTTCACCTGCAAGAGAGAAAAAAGGTTCTTGTTTTTTTTTTTTGTTTTTTTTATATCAAAATCAAAAAATGACAACTGACCGTACTTATATACACCCTCAATATAAATAAATAAATGAATGAATAAAACATTATTGGTACATAAAATGTATAGCATATCTCTACAGATTATAGATGCAGTGATAAAAAGCTCATTATTTTCATGCCTTGGTCCTGCTTATTGTAGCTGTTTGTGTGTGTGTGTGTGTGTGTTTGCATTAGTAATATTTGCACAGTGGTGGTTAATGCTACTACATATTTACAGGAAATGACTGAACACCAAAAATCCAAAGTGCTCGCCATTTCAAGAGGCTAGGTGCTAAAAATGAATGAATGACTTAACAGCTCTCATTTTGAGCTGCTACGCATGCCAAATTGAGTCTATTTATAGTGTTTGCAATTGAGTAACTCTCAATAACTACCAACTCAATATGTAAAGTTGTAAAAGGCAGGCATATATTATGTATACACTGATAAATCAGTGTACTGTTTTACTGCAGTGTAAATTATGTATGAGATGTTGCATGGACTGAGTTTTCACTGAAACTTGAGGTTTTTATTTGCAGTTTGAACCGTATACTGAAATAGCGTTAAACCAAAGCGTTCCTAGGAGAGACACACACTGGTAGATGTAAAATGGTGCCAAATGAAAGCAAATAGCACGTTGACCTCGCCTTGCCAGTGTGATGTCAGGTGTGCTATAAGTATTGCTGCACGCCGGCACATAAAACTGATGACAAACAAAGTAGCTAGACACGGATATACTGCAAGTCTGGAAATGGTGAACTTATGCATCAGTTTAGCGGAGAAACCTTCCTCTGGGTTGACAGAAACGGAAGAAAAGTGAGACAGAGAGCGAGGGAGAGAGATACACCGAGGAAAATGCTACTACCATAAGTTATTCATATTCCACACAATCCCTGGGTTCTCACAACTACCTGCCAGCTCCTTATGAATCTGTAACTCACAAAGCAACTGACATTTAACGTGCCAGCCGTCCAAGATGAAATCCATGTCTGGCACCATTTATCGCCACATGAACATAGACGTGCACTCTCACCGCTGTTTGCAGTCGTTTTTTCCTCACAGGGAATGTGTCACAGAATCGGCCATATTACAAAATAAAAAATGCGGCATGTGGCATGTATGGTTTCGATTCATCCCTTTGTGCGGGGGACAGATTTGTGTTTAATATGTGCCGTTTCTTAATCAGTTCTTGAAGAAAACCACATCGATATTACCCGCCTAAATCTTTCCATTTTTGGTCTTGAGATGAAAGAGCTATCGTTGACTGTGGGTCATCGAAGTCAAATCAGAGGGGAGAACAGATAGGAATGTGTCTCTTTAAAATATCATTCTCATTCTCCCGCATTACATAATTGATGACATTGGGGAAATACTGAAGTGAATCAAAAGTTAATGATCTACATCATTCCATTTTCCCAAGCAGCCATTTATAAGAGCCACAGATAATGCTGACTCAGCCTAAAATCATTCATCTCTTCATTTCACAGTCTAAAACACAATATAACTGTGAGTGGGTGAGCATAACAAATGAAACAGATATAGGATGCCGTGATCAAATGATCAAAACCAGCCATTGATTCCTGACATAAGAAATAGGCTAATGCTCAAAACTGAGAGTGAGACTGAAGACATTCACTGGATTTTAATCTTCTGCAACCAGCAGCTGAGGCCATATGACTTCCACTGGTCTCAAGATAGATCAAAACGTCATCTGTAACACTTTCAGTTGCCTCATAAGAAAAGGGGAGGGTTTTGTGCAGTGTGTGTGTGTGTGTGTGTGTGTGTGTGTGGACTGTAGTTGCAAGAAATTTCTGCAAGACGGCAAGGCTCCCTTTACACGTGGCATTAACATGCGTCTCGTATCTGGATTGTGTCCTGATATGACTTAGCTGGATGACATTTACACTTGACATTAACATGCATCTCCAGTATATACACTGAAAAGATTTCTGTTTCCACTGGCAAAACACACATTGCCATGCATGTCACCTCCTCCACCTAATTCATAATTAACATTAAACACCTTGGCTGAGGTGTTTATTATGAATGTTTATTTCTGTTTACATTGCTGCTACATTTGACATTTACACTTTTTTTTTTTCTTATTTTTGCCCTTCTTCTTCTTGCTTGCTTTCTTTTTCCCAAAATTAAACATGTCTCTAAGCATCTCCAGAGACAGGGTTTGGATAAGGTCTACAATATCTTCAGTGCATCTATACCACAGGTCTTAAAGGTTTCTGCTCTATCTGGAAAGCAAATGATCACCCAGGATATACGCCAAAAATAAATGGGGATCTAATTCACTCAAAATAACCAACTAATCCAAATTTCCATGGGTTGAGCTGTTGAATTGTTCTGTCTTGAGAGGTAATGCGCAACAGAGATATAATTCAGTCAGATCAACTCATATACTGGAATTGAAAAAATTTAGCAGGGCTGAGAGTTGCAACTTTTGGTTGCAGTAGTGTAACAGATCTGCTTTTATGTACTTCCTTCACACTGTGCATCAGCTACCAAACAGAGTACAGAGGTCCCTCAGTATATAAAAGTAGACCTTAGCAGGTGTCAGGTGGGGTGGAGATGGGTCAGAAAAGCATGAAAATTCAGACAGCATGAAGCGTCAGACAGCATCCTGCACTAAACATCTTTGGTATGGCCCAGTTACAGCTAAGCAGGCATAGCAGCAGAACTTTGCTCTGGCCCCAGGAAGTGCCATTCTCTCGATGGAGACACGATCATTGCCAGCAGCTTTTAAAAAAAAGGCATTTTCATCATAAAATTTTCCTTTTGACCTTAGGGCTGGGTTCTGTTAACCGGTTCTGTTTTGGAACTGATTCCAAGTTAGCAAAATACTCGGATTTGTTAATCCCCAAGTCGAACAAATCCTCTTATCAAATCCCCCGTCCCCTCAATAATTTCACATGCTTGCGTCCCTAGTCCCCACTAGGGTTTGGGTTCAAAAGCTTTTTATTGAATCTGAATCCAGAATTGAATCTGCATATCAAATCTGAATCCTTTCAAATCCGTCATTGGAGCTTTTTATAAAAAAAAAAAAAAAAAAAAAAAA
>OMLB01064145.1:66768-85068 GCA_900302555.1 Myripristis jacobus | reverse complement strand
AAAATGTTAAGGAAAAACAGGCAAAGAAGGTATCTTACAAAGAAACCTCACTTCAGCTGAACTGAAGTGAACCTCTGATAAAGCAAAGGTGTGAGTCATGGGATGTTTAGCCCTTGCATATGGAATAACAAGTGTTTAACTCTAAAAATATATTGAATTGAAGTATGTTTTAGATGTAAGGTTTCTCTTTAAGATTTGGGGCTGTTTTTGAATTCTGCAGCAGCAATAAGTTCTTCACTGAGCTTCATATTCTTATTCACTGCATACCTCTCTGTTCTTTCTCAGGAATGCTCTGCTTTACATGCACAAATTAAATAAAATATTGAGCATGAATTTGAATATAACTTACCACCAAAAACTCAAGTAATGGTGGGGGACTGAGCAGGAGGTACAATTGCCTAAGAGGCTGAAATGAATATAATATAGAGGTAATAAAACCACTAGTTTATTATTTAGTCACTTCAATAAAATAAATGTCTATACATAACATACTGTTAGAAATCAAAGCAAGCCAGCAGGGTCACTGGATCAAAATGTATTCAGCTCTTGAGCGTAACATGGTAAAGACAGGTCTGAGTTGAGTCAGCCACAAGTTCCTATATTACCAAGAGACAGCAGCAATTTCTGCTTTATACAATTTTTTGGTGAGTTATGAAGCTTCAAAATACATAAAGGCACTTTTGTCTAATTCAGTTCTTGGGACAGAAAAAAAAATCCTAACTTCATTAAACAGTAGTTTCCACCATTTCTTAGAGGTATAAAAGTACAAACAGGAGCAGTATAAACCAGAGGCAGACCCCAAATGACTTTATAGATAAAAATGTACCAGTGAATAAGTCTACAAGTGGGCACAGCAGGCCAGTCAACCAGAGCAGACAGGGTGCAATGAGGGAGAGCTTTACAGTCTGTAATAAACTTCAGTGCTCCATGATACACTGTACTTAAGGCACAGAGCCTTTGGGAAGAGGCATGTGAATGTAAATCATCACCATCATCAGGTGCAGGCATAGAGGGGAAAAAGCTTTTTTGTAGATGCAAAAAGAAAATTACTCGTTTCTATAATTAAGTTAGACTTTATTTTCTCAGCAAGTTGATAAATATGTAGGCTAACAAAAAAGCAGTCAATTCAGTTTATTCCAATAAAACATTATCAGTGACTCCAGGTTGTGCAAAAGAGAGGAAAAAAAATCGATATATGCTATAATATAATCTATATATTCTGTGTGTGTGTGTGTGTGTGTGTGTGTGTAAAATCCAGCAAAAAGTGGTGGAAGATGTTCTTGACCTATTTTCCAACTTTTTCGAACATTAATTCTGTTTCCTCAGCACTGAGAACACATTTCACATGATAGCTTGTGAAAAGCATCCCGGAGTGTTTCAAAAGCTTCAGCGAGGTTAGCAGCTGTAAATGACTGTGTCATCGGCATCTGGTTCAAGACTGGCATTTGACATATTTGACCTACATTAACAAAACATTAAGCCCCGCAGCAGTCATAGAGGGTCCGATAACATGTTTGAAATGAAAAGTCTCGTGTTGTATAATATAAAAGCTTTTCGCACCCCTCTATTTACAAGATTTTCTTTTTCGCAGCTGATAATTGAGAAAATTTGAACCTCACTCTGAAATTCACTCAGCTGATAACCTGCACTCAAAGGTAAAAAAACTACTCCGACTAATGAAGTCTCATGTTCTATCTTTTCTCATCAGAGTCCAGAAGCCCAGTGTTCAGATGAAGTGGAAAATCAGAGCAATGGTTCATCAGCAAAAGAAACAACAGCCACTAACCCCAATCCGAGGCTTTGTCCTTCTTACAGAGTAGAAAAGCCTGTCCCAAATTACTGTAGAAAAAGAGGCTAATAAGACCCACCCACTGTCCTCTCGTTGGTCTCTCCAGTTGTCCATCTAAATTCAAATGGGAAAACACAATTTGTTTAAAGTCCCAATAAACAAATTGAGCTCCATATTTTCCCGACCACTCATTATTTGCCTTTTCTCCTTGGGAAAACATATTCTGCAGGGCCAGTGGACGCAGAAACAAAGACCTGTCTCATAAAAACAGAAGGCCAGGGACACGGGGCTGCTCCGCTGATGTTACTACCTACACAAAACAGTCTGTTCTTTACCATGCAGGCTGGAGCACACATTTCAAAAGCTGGATTTCAATTAGATTTATTGCTCTACACTGCACAAGGGTTGCACAAGACCAACTGTGCAAAAAATGTAAATTACATTACCTGTAAAAAATGTGACTGAGTATCAAATATAGTTTAAAAAGCAATCTTTGTTTAAGAATACAATGATCAACAAATGCCTTGGGCTTGTCGGGGGTAGCAGTCATTACTGGTAGCCATTCATTTTATCTTGCTTATTGCTGGATGCACACATTTGATCAAACATTTACTTGAGACCTTTTACAGTTTGTTAAGAGCCAGTCTGACACAGATGCAGTGCACCTGTCAGCACCTAAGTTGATAAACTTTCACGTTTTTAGAATTGGTCCAGCTGGGATTCCTACAATCTTCACAGAGCCAAAAAATATTCCACAATCATAGAATGTAATGAGAATTGTCTTCAGTCTTGATAGTTTGGATTCTGATGTTCAGGGAGCGCAGCAGTGTATTATATGTCCTGTGCATTTGTAACAGCGAGAGACAGTGACAGATTGCCTTGCTGATGTTGCTTAAAGAAACATCAGCTGGTATAAAATGATAAAGCGGTAACTTACAAAATCTCACTTCTATCCTTAATTTGAATATGTAAACTCTATTTTTTTAGACTTATGGAAAAAAAAGTGGACAAAACAGGAAAAGGCAAGGGCTCATGTGTAGAAATATGCAAGGTAAAGCAGATGCTGAGACAGATGGAGGGCTAGGGGGCTGTTGATAATCTCTCTACATGTCATAAAATATGACATGTGGCATTTAAAAGATCTCACCGTCTTCACCACGGGTGCCTTTTTCCTTTCTGACACTAATGGACTTGCACTGATTCACCATGGACGTCAGATTCTTCCCCTATAGACATAATGTCCAGCAAGAAATGGGTACTGCCTAGTATGGAGGCAACGCCACAGCTCCTAAGCCTGCTGAAAAAAAAAAAAAATGGCTGAGCATAAGGCAAGAGACACTAAAGCAATTCTATCAAACTACAATTATATGCAGTTTGAATCACTCTTGTCATTTCCGACCAAAAACACTGACTCTCAATAACATGTCGACTAGTCGAAAATAATATTTAAAACAAAAGTTTCTTCGATAGGCATTGCAACCTAATCCTCCAAATCCAAAGCCCAAGTCATTGCATTTCAAAGTACATCCAGTGAGTGCAGACATTTTTATTGATAAGCAGATTTTCCTTCACTAGTAATTACAGATTTCAGATGATTGATCAAAGCTTTCATGCCCCGAAGTATTCCAAGTTCTGGTTGCACTTGGTATTGGCATCTCCAGCTTAAACACCACTTGTCAGACAACTTAGAGGCTAAGAAGAACCGCTCTAATTAACAAACCAGCAAACAGAGGATGATGAAAGCGTAATAAGTGCAAACTGAGTTGGTGTCAACGATGGGAGTTACATAAAACATGTGTTTGTGTGTGTGTGTCTACATATAAGATCAACTATGAAAAATAAAAAAAAAACACCCCCTTTCATGTTACAAATCCATGGCAAGCTTTTATACTGTCTGAATTAAAATCATCGCAGTAGATGATAAATAGAATTTCAGTACATTTGCTGTGTTTCAAATGTTTCATTTGCGCAGATATTTTCCATCTCTGGAGGATTCTGATAAACACAACTGTGCTTGTGAAGTGTCTTGGAAATAAGAACAGAAACTGTAGATAATGTCAAAATAAGGAGACGTTAATACCCAGGATTTCATGTTCCATGTGCCATAATCTAGGATATGTGCTTATGCCAAGAAATGTGCTTTGATCTTGAAGGAAAGGGGGACTCCAGAGCAGATATGTCATTGGGGTTATCAAGTGGGCACCTCCCATCACAGATGTTTTGTTGTATTAGGCCCATGACACCTCCAGGAAGATTAAAATAATATTCTAGCAGCACAGACCCACTCTCTCTATACCCAGGCTTTTCACTGATCAGACCTACACTCGCCTGCAGAGAGACAGGTGCAAGTCGGTATGCTTTTCTGCTCATTTATTAAAAAAGAAAAAAAAATTACACAAGCGAGCAATTTCATTAACATCATGCATTATCTGAGAAAAGAACGGGTTAAGTGGAAAAAAAACCCTAGTAGGACAAAGGTCACTAGGAAGTCCCTTTGGCTGCAGATTTTAAGAGCTGCCCCTCCATCAGATGTGTCACCGAGAGAAGAAGAAAAAATATCCGCACCGACACAACAGCCCCTCTGTGTGTTCAAGCAGTCTCAACAGAGCAAAACATCACTTAAAAGGACCCTGTCGCACATCAGCATATGGGAAGAGGCTTTCAGGGGACCTCACCACTCAGCCAAGGTGCCATGCCCTTCCTAGCCAAGGTTAAAACAGCACTGTGGCTGCAGAGCTCATCCATCTACTGGAGCAGAAGGACCACACTTGCAAAAGACAGGAGAGAGAATGAATCAGACAGTTCATTTTCAAAGAAGAGAGAAATACATCCATTACAAAAAAAAAAAAAAGCTTCCAAAAAATGAATAACTCTATTAAATCTTACTATCAGCCTTGGGCCAATAATTAATAATATTGCATATCACAATATTTATGGTAATGTATTTCTTGCTATATAAATACATTACATTCTGACAGGACAAAGATGTATTACCCAAGTTTGGATATCACTCAAACCTAACTAATATACCAAAATCTTTGAATGTACAATGCATCAAAAGCATGTGTACAAAACTATTATAGTCTAAATACTAGAATTATGAATCACATTGGCTATTACCAACAGCTAGGAAAAATAGTTTTAAATAGTTTTAAATATGATAGATCAGTATATGCTCATTACATGTCTAGCCCATGACTGTGCAATAAAATGGCAATAAATCAGCTTCATTATTTTAAACAAAGGAGCGTCCTACACACACAAAAGATTAAAATAAGTGTGAAGCAAAATGCAAATGTGGGTTGCCAATTAACACGTCAAATTCATCTGTTTATTCGTTTTTCTGTCACACCATGACAAGGCTGGTCTTACCTTAAATAGGAAAAAGAAGCACAATTGTACGAGTGAGAATGACGCAAGTCGCACAGGGTTTTTGGGACCAACCATTCAGGAAAAAAAAAAAGTGTTCTTCAAGAGATTGTAATACACTCTTAGCACTGCTTTGGGATATCCATCCTTGTCCTCCATTCCTTGGATCTGCTCTGAACCAAGCCTTATGCAGATGAGGTTTTTGTTTGCTTTTGGCTGGCATGTTAGGGAGTATGAGTTTCACCTGAAGCTGTCTGTGATCCTGAGCAAGCCATACTTTAGCGGCTGAGGGGGAATTATTTGCCGCTAATAGCCTTGTATCAAAGCTGGCCTCTGGCGAGCCATTCAGTATTAAGAGGGCTGTGAGGGTGGAATAAAGAGACTTGTCCCTGCATAACCTTGCTATACCAACCCAATCCCCGTCCTCTCTTTTGTCAGAGCTGTCAGTGCCAACAACAGGATGCATAACTTCCGTTTCAATCAAGCGATGGCAGAGCATATTTTTCACATGCATGCAAAGAAGCAGTGCCTCCTCCTATGCCATTTTGGTTAATTTAATAATGTTGCTGAATATAATTATCATGATTAGCACACTGGTGAAGCAGCAATGAGTATTTTTTCAAAAACAGCTGCCGTATACGTGATAAACTGGTTTGTTTCTTCTAAAAAGGAAAAATGTGTGGATACTTGTCATGGCACAGCATGGGGGGAAAAATGTGCCAATGTGGAGTGGTGGCATAATGAGATAGGTTTATGCATGCATTCATTGTTTTATCAACACCTATATGAGCTGCCTTCATAAGTTGCAATTACCTCTTGTCACTCTAGCGTCTGCAATCAAGTAGAGTGCCAGTCAGATCAGCTACCTTATTATCACTGCTGATGAGGCTCTTCCATGAGCCTAATAGACAAAGCCATTTATATTCCACACACTTCCTCCCAAGATGTGCTTATATTTTACTTTGCAGTCTTGCCATTTAATAATAGGCTTTCTGTGTTTTCTCAGCCTTTCTTCATTTGTATGGGCCAGTGGCAGTTGTCTTTTAGACACCCATTATAGTTGCTTGCAACAATGGACACCTCCATAGGTTCTTATTTCAAGTGACCATTTTGTTAGTCCCACTTCATTGAGGTATAGCTGTTTGGTTTGCTGTTCATATCATATCTGCAAAGGTCTTTCTGCAGGCTTTCTCTGCAAAAGCATCTCTTTTCTCAGTGACATTACAACCAAATTAGCAACCAAGTAAGAAGACTACAGCTGCCAATCCAAAAATATGCTGTTTCTTTTGTCATCGCCTTCTCTAAATATCAGACTAGAATGGAGTTCCCCTGGAAGTATAATTACCCTCATCGTGCTATTCAATTTTGTCATATTTAGCTGTCTTGTGCTTTTTCACTTGACGCTGACATGCGCCCGAGCCAGCCTAGCTTCAGTGAGCGCAACCTTGATTAAAACAAAGGCATGAAATTTAAGTTTCTCTGAGTGGAAGTATTCCCATTAATTTGATTCTACTGAGCAAGAGGATGACAAAAACATCGGGCATAATTCATTATCATGACTTCTGAAAGGAAGACCGCTTTTGAAGAGAGAGTGCAATCACCAATTCCAGGGGTGTAAAGGAAAAGGAATATAATGAGTAGTTCGCTATATAGAAATGCCAGGGAGTAATAAGAAGCCAATTCTCTCTTTTTTTTTTTATAAGTAATGGTCCAAGAAGTGTTTGTCAGCAGCGTAAAAGTCTAACCTATCACACCCAGAACTGACACTGACAAGGGTTATTTCAGTCTAAATGAAGACATTATGGCCAGCACTTCCATCACAATTCATTATGCCAGCACTCCATTTATGAGTCAGCTTTGAGGATAAAAAGTGCCCGAGTTCAACCGCATACCAGAAAAGGTAGGCCAACTCTCAGAAGTATTCATCAGTGTACCTGGCCAAAGAGACCCGCAGCATATGTGCTCTGCCATCTGCTGTGTCCCACGGTCCCCTCTGACAAACTTTTTATGGCCTCACACTTGAAGGCACACTCAATCCTAATGAGCTCAACCAGTACATGCCTGCTATCCGCGCATGTATGCTTGTCATTCAGTGAGCCACATGACCAAACGGAGCTTAAGCTGCAAAAAAAATACACTTTCAAAATATTTATACACATTTTTACAAGTGAAAAGGATGTTCATACTATGAGATAATGTCACTTGTTTTCCCTGCAAATCAACTCATTTCAACAAATTCATTCAATCAAGCGGCAATATCTTAATGGTTGTGAATTTACTGGCCTTATTTCACTGTCATTTTCACTTGTTAGAGGAAAATATTGTTTCAAGCAAAACAAGATTTTGAGACATTACATAGGATTTGATACGACTCTATTTTTCCAGTACTATTTTTGGCATGAAGGAATTACATGCATAAACGTGACATACGGTGAGTCTATCTGTATGTCTAACCCTAAGCACCAATTGAGTTACTTCAGTCTTTTCACCTCCTTATTGAATTTCAAACCTTGCCCAGATGTTACATCACAAGCTCTATGAAACATTGATACTATTCAGTGAGGGACTCTTGCTCTCGGACATCCAAGGCAACGACAGTGATTGAAGGAAGTTGTAAGTGTTCACTTTTTAATTTTACCCTCTCCCCTCTCCGAGCCACACTGAAACATGCCCTCTGACTAATACTTTGCCGCCAAACTTCTTTAAGAAAACTATATTTATTAAGTGTTAAAATTAGATCACATCTTCCAGAACTGCATGGGAATGAATTCAAATGCATGTACGAACGTCAGCCCAGATCTAGACATATGTGTATTCCAGACAGTACCTCCTTCACACTTTTAATAATGTCTCTTGAGGATTTTGTGTACAGAATAGCCAAGTTTCTTGCTGAAGACAGAACTTGCATCAATCAAAACTGAATGACACTATTCCTATCACATATTGGGTCATGTCAGAAGTCATAATGAAAGACATGCCTGTGTTTTAAATAACTCGGGGATGCTGATACAGAGGAGTCTGTGTCCTTGTGTGAATGAGGACAGGTTCAAGAGAGAATGAATTCTCACTGACATAAAACAGTCTACAATAAAAGAAGCACAGTACAATGGTGTGATGGTATTCTACATCCTCGGGAGAGTCAGTGTGAAGGGAAAAAGGACAGGAATAAAGATGTTGAAGCAGTTTCATACTCCCAGCAAATATGTCATATTTTCTGAATACGTCAAGGCATTCCACTGCAACACACCATGTATAATGGAGCGTAAATTATAAAAGAGCCAAATGTTGACTCTAAAGTATGATTCATATTGAAAAATTTCTAAGAGTAGTTTTTAAAAGGAAAAAAAAAACTGTTTGAGGGGAGGAAAAAAAAACAAATACCTTCTCTCTGCGAGTAGCTGCAGAGGAAATATTTCACGACTTACGGGCATTTTCATTTCTCTCTTTTAAAAGGCTTTGGGGCGGAAAAAAATGTGGAGAAATAGGTTTTGTGGACAGTTTAATTTGGTTTCAGAGTAAAACGGAACTAAACTATGACACTCAAACATTCCACTGTCTCTGAAACTGATATTACCTGAGCATAACATCAGGTCAGATCACTTGATTGTCCTTTGGTGTTACTTTAGGCTGAGCGATAGATAGGTATTCTAGCATTGTGGAGAACACCTTATGAATTAATTAGAGGTGATTGCAAGGTAGTGCACTACTTACTGAGCCACTACTCTCAATGTGACAAATTACAGAATTATCCCTGAGAAGAATCTTTGCCAGTAAGATATATACCCCCAAAAATGTTTGACCTGCAGGGTAATACACATGGAATATTCATGTGACATATCCTGCAAGGTGCACCAATATCATTACAGCTGAGATTAATGTATGGATTTCCCTAACACCATGTGAGGCACATTTCGGAATGACAAGCACCGCATAATCAGCATGCATAGCACTATGTCTGGCTTTGATATTTATTGAGGAGCATGTAATAAAAAGCCTGGTGGAGGAATGAGAAGACCGCTGTGGATATTTGATATACATGGGCAGCAGGCCTGGAAGCCCCTGAGAACGACTGAGAGTGAGCTAGCAAGCAACTCTCCTCTGTGTCAACTTGCTAACTGGAGCATGGCAGAGGACTACACTACAGGTAGCAGCTGGTGGCTGTGTGGAGACTTGGAGGGCCCTGAGACCTGCACTGATCATTACCTTTCACTCAGCATTTACAGCTTAGTTTAGCGACACCGGCCATTATTAGCCCTGATACCTTGTTACAGTGCAGGTGTCCCCTGCCTGGCTCACTGCAGGGCTGAGGGGGAGCGGACACAACTCAGTGGCACAATAAACACCTCCCGATGGCCTCTTGCTACAACACACCCGGCTAAACCTTTCCCGAGAGCGGTGTAAAGGCAAACATCCTCTCCAGTTGCACATCACGTCGAGTCAGATGTTGTCAGCGAAACAGGAATGGCAGACGTGTGGCTAAAGATAGATGCAACAACAAGAATGAGGCAGTTGAGGGGGGCTTTGTTTCGCGATGGCTCGGTTTTGACAGGGAGATCAGGCAGAGGGAAACATACCAGCTACGTCACTGCTGGGAAAAAAAAAAAAGAAAAAAGAAAAAACAAGTTGGATTCTCGTGTCGGCAAGGAAACAAACACTGGAAGTCACTGATGATCGCTGGAGTTCTTGAAAAGATACCCTGCAATTTTAGCAACTACTTTATATAGAGAAACTAGAATCAATATTCTTTATTGAACCAGCCACAGTAACCTGATGTCAAATAGGAGATATATGTCAAAAAAAATTAATTCCATAGAGGTACTCATTTGATAATAATCTCTATGTTATCATTAAGTTGTTTTCATTATTATTTTGGTTGCAGGAGCAAGAAGTTAAAATATATGACAATTTATCCAGGACATCACCTTTAAACTTCCTCTGTTGTGTAGCTTTGATTTTAAGAATTGAATTAATACACACTGAACCCCATCTCTCCTGTCTCCACTGTGCCTGTCTAATAAAGCAGAAATGCCCACAAAATAACCTTAAAAAAAAAAAAAAAAAAGAACTGGAAGAGTGTACTCAGAGTGCAGATCTCACCATGCGCATCTCCCATCCTCCAGTGCTCAGAGTCAGGCGAAAAGCCAGGCGGTAGTACTGAAGAGTTGGCACTCAGTTGCAGTATAAAACTGGTTTTTCAAAGGCTTTTGAGTCACAGCAACCTCAAGAGGTCCTTGAGTTGTTGGAGTTGTTACTCAAAAAAAGTAATGCATTACAAACTGCTCGTTACTTGTTGAAAAGGCAATGCATTGCTTTACTTATTTACTTCCTGTAAAATATTAGTTACACTACTCTTTACATTACTTTTGCATTACTCTGCAACACTGCCTGAGATGAATAATGATATAACAGTTAACAATTCTACTTTAGGAATGGGCAACATTTCCTTTACAATGTGCTCATCACTGCTTTTGTTAACGGTGGAAAATCAAGCTTTGGCTGCTTGGTTGGGGTCAGCACACACTCGGCTGGAGCATCACACTGGGTCCGGGCGTTTTTCACTACTACCTTTGTGTTAGCATGCTGCCTTTGCAGGTGCTTGGAGAGATTTGAAGTTGTGCTCACAGCAGAGGATACTTGTTTCAGGCCTGAACACAGTTTGCACTTTGCGGAGACATTCTTGTCCTTCCGCGCAACAAATTGGAAGTAATGTGCACATCTCATCCACCTTTCGAAAGTTGCTCTGCTGTTTTTGTCCTATCTCTGAAACTCTGGCCAAAGTCTCGAGGGGTCAGGTGATTGTTGCGCATGTGTGCGTGAAATGCACGTCTGATGATTTTTTTTCTATCTTCACCTTATGCATATAATTAGAACTTATATATGTAATATGTAATAGAACTTATGTCATGCAAATGGCAACATCATTGCCTGATTAGTAGCAGTAATGTGATTGCTAAATTAAGGAACAGTAACGTGTTATATTACTGCGGCACAGATGAATGTAATGTGATGACACGAACTCAAGTGACACCTCAGCATCACGCTTGTGAGACGATATTCACATGACACTAAGGCATCAGGACAAGAAAATAAGCGACATAAAAATTAAGACAAACCCTCAAATATAGCGAAAATTATAGTCATGACGTGTATAATAACAAATAACCTAGTGTAAGCTATTTCAGTGAGTTGCCTTTCAGTGAAACGCTCTTAGTGAATTGATGTTCCCCCTTGTAAGCAGTTATGCAGTATATATGTCTAGGGCTTTTATTGTGAAAGGAAAACAAACGTATTAGATCTGTAATGCGCTGCCATGAACAACGTTGGATGCATAATTATAGGCACTGTACACACACACAAAAAAATAAAAAATATATATGAGGCTGATAGGCCCAGTATAATGTGAGATTAGCTTTGGACAGGTGCAGAAACGGACACACACCCAAATGCATGATCCCCTCCAGGCTACCACCTGGAAGAGATCAAGAAGAAAAAAAATTATAACCCCATTCCTGCTCCATAGCTAATAAACTAAACAAAACAAAACAAAAACAGTTAAATAAAAAAACGATCAATTACTTATAGCGGTGTGTTTAAGCCAGCCTCTAAACTCTCTAAAAATAAAAAAAGCACTTTCCATGTCTCCAGGTTAGAATTTAATTGGACAGTTGTCGACAGATACTAATAGATCAAAATAACACCTATTCAATCTCTTGTTGACAACAGGAACTCTTATTGTTTCACATTTCAAATGTTTCCTGAACCATTAAACAGCTATTGCCATGCCGTCTCCAGAGAATCACTTCAATCCATCTCCTCGTTTCTCACAGTAGATTTATCCTAGATGAGTTTGACAAACATTAATTCTTCATGGTTGCGTTCACAGCATCTATCCCTCAGTAACCCATGTGACAACAGCTGCTTATCAACAGTACGAACAAAGCATGCCAAGTTTGAAGTATTTGGCCAAGCCTGTCCTTATATAACCCTGAGTCAGTGTGTTTTTCATTCTGAATGAAAGCAGAAATCAAGTTTTGCAACCAAAAAACTGCAATAGCATCATTCCAACCTCTGACGGGACGCCAGACTTGTTGTTAATTGACAAAAAACGAAACTTGAGACAATATCTGAGCACTGACTGACTAACTAAGACACACTGACATTACTATAAATTAACGGAACAAACAATATTGTTAATCAGTGCCCACTGTTCCCCCGAAAACCCTTCTGGCTGGAAAATGTCTAGACAGTATTAAAATTTCAGTAACCTGAGTTATGAGCAGCAGGAAGTCAGACATAAACCCTGCTGAAGGCCACAAGTAGAGGGAATAAACTGAAAGCTTGGGTCACAGACAGGATTAGGGCTTTGAAATATTATCAAGAAAGTATTTTTAGTGTTAAAAAAAAAAAAAAAAACACTAACCTTAAAGGCATAAGTCTCCCTCTTTCCCCAACAAACCAAAACGACTTATGTGTGCAATTGATTTAGCATCAAAATTCACATCTGAGGATATCTTCCTTTTGGAACCTGGAACATAGTATTATAAGATCCACACTCCCAGATGGTAAAACAACGCGTACTCATATGACTTGCCAAAACTAATTACATAGTTTTATAGGGGCAAAGAAAGGAAAAAACATCACTTTTTTCTTTTCTTTTCTTTTTTTTTTTTTTTAACTTAAATCAGACAGGATTATAACCAGACATCAACAGACATCAATATATTAATCCGTAAAATCGGACATAAATATTTATGAATATCCCACAGAAGAATTTACTCATGTCTGCACTTGATACAAAACTTGGGCTGACTTTGTACAGCAAAGCAAACGGAATCTTCCTGTCAATTTAATTTCTCTGGACCAGAATAAATAAATAAATAAATAAATAAATAATTTTTCTCCCAGCTTGAGCTTTTGACAAGCTTTGAGCGAACGCTGTTGTGCTGTTCTGTTTCCCTGAACCACTTGTTTGCAGGACACAATGTTTCCTACGGCTCGTAAGAGGGGACACCCGTCGAGAAAAGCCCATCATGAGGCCATTTTGGCATTCATGAGCATGATTGATGACACAGGAATGGAAGGAGTATTTGAGAAATTCCCTTTGCCACAGGAAAAACGATGATTGTTTGGATTCTGCCTCTATAATGGTGCCCCCTCTGTGTCGCAGTGGGGCACATTCACATTACATTACATAGCAGAGTACAGCCTTGCTACCAGTGCTGCCATCCAGAACTACTAACAATGACTGTCAGTCCCAACCGTCCAATTAAGTACACTCTTGCAAACATTTTCATGTTTGCACACTGAAATGAACATGCATACGCACACAATCAAGACATGCGATCCATCCCAGGATTTCGCTCCTAGATCCATCACCACACGTGTGTCTGACAGGAAGGTCATAATAATCTGACTATGCGTCCTAGCAATAGTGGCGTGTGCTGTGGGGGGGTAACATAGTCACCTGGCCATTCTCTCTGCAGGCACTCCCATTTAGCCCTTTTTAATCCCCTCCATCGCATTACATGACAGCAGAGGACCTGTGCACATTACACGCTTGAGCAGAGATCATTTGGCTGGTTGTGCAGGCAGCCAAGGATCACATAAAATATCAGCACCGTTATTTCTGTCCCATCTCCATCTCATGGCCGGGAATTAGCAGCCGGAGCTGGACGTCAAATGATAGGGTAGAACTGTGACATCCAAGGAAGCTCCAAAGAGTCTAGCAGTCTATGACTCACTTTCCAAATCTCCCCATCTTATCTCAGACATTGGCTAATTCACTGAGTGGAAACCGAGACAGCAGGGGTGAGACCGTGTGCAGGTCTGGTCTTTTACCAGGGCAGTGAAGGATTTAGATTTAGAAGGCTGAAATGTAATAAACTCGCTGATGGTTGGTTTAAATACGTGCAACTAAGACTGTTGTGAGAAGAGTGAACGAAAGGCTCGAGCCATTTTTAGATGTGCAAACACTCCCAAAGACTTAGAGCAACCCACAAGTTCATGCTCCCGTGGCTTAGTGGGCCTATACAGTGTAGCTGCTGACAGCCTGAAGCCTGGCCTCTTCAGAGCACAGAAGCCAGAGACAGAGCTTGTGGAATTACTATACCAACTGAGCCCTTAGGCTTTGGATCATAGCAACAATTCTGTCAATAACCCTGACTCCATTGCTGCCATTCCATCTGACCTGGCTCATTTTGTCTGGCCTAACACACAGGCTAAAACCAGACCTTCTTAGCCTTCAACTTTCACAACTACAAAAAATAGTTGTGGTTGAGAACTGCAACTGGTGGTGTGCAAAATCCTCCAGCAGTAATGCTCTGCAGTTAGTTCTCCATTAGATGTGCAATAGGCTGATAAAATAACTTACACAGGCATAATAAAAAAAAAATGTAGCCATAATTAATAAGGCATAAATTAATTTTTATCAAGGTAAAAAAAAATCCTATAAAATATGCTACAGGGAAATCACTCTAAATGAGCCAAAACAATATTTGCATGGGTGCTAATAAGTTAAAGTATTGAAATGTAGTCTAGTGGGCGCAATTAAAAAACAAACAAAAATACGGAGAGTTTGAGTCAGAATCAGTCTGCGGTATATATGTCATCTATTGATAAGAGAATATCAGTGTGTTGAGTCTAATGTGATGTCTAATACGGCAAGTCTCTGAAGCAACATCAAAGGCAGCGTTAGGACACACTTCCTCTATCACTGCAATTTGATGTTGATGGCTCTCCTTATCACAATATGACAGACTTCAAGTGATAACACGGCACAGAGTAGTCACTGTAATATATTTTTACATGAGGGTAGTGAAAGCCTCATGTTTAGAGGTGCACCAGTAACAGACAGGTTAACAGTTCAAACCATGAACACTGTGAGTGAAGAGAATGGGCTGGCAGCTGGAAGGCTGACTCAAACAATAGGCTACATGGGGAAACTTCATCAAGTCTATGAAGTGAGTCAACATCTGCTCTGTGCTGTGTCCCAGAAGGACCAACTAATCTAGAAGTGCTGGAGTATTAACTGGAAACTAATGTCATCACTGAAGATGCTACACTTCTGGCATATTGAAGTGAGCACTTAGGCTCCATCAGCTCCAGTGACAAATCCTGATATTATGAGCCCACCTACGTGCCACGCACATTTAGACAATATAAAGCATGTGCTGTAAATGTGCAGTATGGTAATCTGTCAGATCCCCAGTGGCTACTGCACTTTGCATTATTGATTTTTTTGGATTCATCGACACTGCACATGCATGCAATTGCTAAGATTAGTCTTGAATAATAAACCTGAGTACACTTGAGGTATTCTTCCTTTGCTTACTTATAAGCTACTAAGTAAGTAAAGTAACTAGTTTACGACTTTTACGACCACACATTTCAATTTTCAAGTGGTTTATCCTATTTCTCAGCGACTATCAACAACTGCATTTCAAAATAACAGTCTGATTTTCCTGTGGGGGAAAAAAAGAAAACTAATTAAATGCATGCACTTCTATTTTGCTTTGATGAAAATTGTTTTGTAACCAAACTGTTATTTCATTCAGCTTTGCAATTTTAAATCAGCGCCGTGAGGTCACTAAAAGCCTAACTAGACTAGTGAATACCTTCACATTTTACAAACAGACCTTTTCACCTCATTATACTGTTCAGAGTAAGACATAATAATTTTGACAGGTTACTTTTTAAATTTATTTATTTTTAAAACATGTATTCCTATGTTTATTTAAGCAGAGGACTGGCTTTCGGATCTGAGGGTTTTTTTTTGCATGAGTGAGAGGCAATAACGTTAAGTCACAAGCATGAAGGACATGCTCATCATTGTGTAAATTTGCTGAGGTGTTGATAATGCATTGTCTCTCTGACAGGCATGTAAGGTTATGACTCATTCATAGAGGAGATCAAAAGACCTTTATGCAGGGCAACATCATTCAGAGATGAGAGAGATTGAATTTTTCACTCATTTCGGAGATTAGATGTGATGTCAGGGACATAGATCTAGAGGATTTAATCAGTTAGCTATTCAACCCATCTATGAGCAAGTGTGCCTGTTATCAAATGCGCAGCCTTTTACAGATTTCCTGCCTTATCGGGTGGATCACAGGCCTTGGAGCATGACAATGACGACCTGAACAGACAAACCGTTCACCTGAGGTAATATGAAAGAGCAGCTCAGTCCCAAATCGCTTCTCTTGACTGACACTTCTGTTCATGCATATTCATGCATATCAGTACATCTCGACGAAATCACAAACTTGAACTCAAGTTGGCAACACTTGAAACACTTGAAAATTCAATTACTAGTGTACAAAATATTACTGCACAACTACACAGCCTGTTGGCTTGACACTTTGACTCTCTGGAGCCATATGATATTTAGCCAGTGTATTATTATTTCTAGAACATATGCCTTTTGCCTTTCCTGACACATAGATGAACCACTTATAATTTTATCAAATTTAGTAGGTAGACTAGTTTAGATAATTGCTCCAGTGGGTGATGGCTCAAACGGTGTGGAATCAGTGGAATACTTATGGTTACAGATGGACTCCTGATGAACCTCTGCAAGCCTGCATTTCCCACCTCGAATTATCACTTAATTTTCACAGCACGGGAGTTAATCTGCTGAGTTGACTATTCATTATCCCTGGCACAGGTTGGCAAACTCGGAGACCTCTGCTGGACACACACAAGCCCGGCAAAAGCTCGGACATACACCTCATCACATTCAAAATTGATAGGGACTTATTGGCTGTATGAGTATTTAATCGTTAATACCTTATAAGCGGATAGGTCTGGCGTTACATTTCAGCGGTTCCCCTGTAATTCTGCAGGCCTGTCGCTTTGCTCTCCATTGATTTAAAGACGCAATGCCAGCTACTTCAGCGTTTGGGATCCATGCAGTGCTCCAGCTATTGCTTAAAATTCAGCCATGTCGATTTAATTCTGAGGGGATCCAGCGTGTGTGCTATAAAACTTGAGGCAATTGTTAGACTCACGCCAACTTTGTGGGTGACAGGTGGTTGTCGTGCTGCAGGTTAAACGGTTTAGCCTGATATGTTTCATCTGTAATCATCAGGAGACACCCGCAGCGCTCCAGCAGCAATTAAAATCGCCTTTACGCTTCACAGACCTGTGCGTTTTTCAAGTTGGAGAGGGGATATCACCACTGTCAACTTTTCCTTTCAGAACACACCTAAATATTTCGTCCAGGCATTTTTATTGCACAGAAGCCCATGCTGGTCTCCCCTATAGCTTATTTATGGCGCTGGGTTTGACAGGTCGTGAGCAGACTAATTGACAGGGCGCACTAACTTACCTGGTATCTCCTGAAGGGGAACATGTGCAAACCTGAAGCCCTTCGCAAGGCAAGCGTCTCTAACCTCGCTGCAATTCCGTGCCTTGAAATCTGCTCTTGCTGCAACAGAGAGCACAGAAAAAGTGCAAATGATGGTCTCTATTCTGAGCATTGTTCACTTCTTTGCAAATCCTTGTTTTTTTTCTTTTTCTTTTTCTTTTTTTTTTTTTTTAAAGGTCCTCTGCAGTATCCGGCGTGCTGGAAAAAACTCCCCTGCAGCAGATCCGCAGGTACTTAATGATCGGGCGTTTAGGGGCTGCCACTTCTCACAACTATCAATGTCTACAAGCACATTTCCTAAAGCGGAAAGGGTTTATACTGCAACGGAGAATGATTAAAAGTCCCCCGGCGCCGCGGAAAAGAGGAGTGAGAGAATGGAGGTGCCACATGAATCCAGAAAATCCGTTCCCCGACGTGTTGACTCAACTTCAGTCAGCAGACGACATCGCCTAACAGGATGAGCCTGGTCGCTGTGTTAAAGTAGAAATGCTGTGTTGAGGGGAGCGCTCTGAGCTCAGATCAGATGCGCTGCTAAGGCGAAGCGGTATACAAAATACGGAGTGGAATCCAGACTCATCCTGCTGCTGTGGGATGGCCACCTATCACTGATGTGCTGGGGACTCCAGATCTGGATGAACCATGACCACACAGCTTAGTGATCATCATAAAAAAAAAAAAAAAAACAATAATAAAATAAATAAATAAATATTGAAATAAATAAATAATACTAAAAAAAAAAAAAAAAAAAAAAAAAAAACAAAAAAAAAAAAACACGCAA